>JAJQQW010000191.1:17500-24305 GCA_025583905.1 Ia io | reverse complement strand
CATTTTGAGGCATCCTTTTCCTTTAATAGACCCCCATTGCGAGCACAAATTTTTATACACATCAGTTTCCCTTTTTTTAACTTCATCTGTTTCCTAAAATGAACAGCCAATAAATGGAAGTGTTCAGAAATTCAAAAGTTTTAAATTAAAAATGCCTTTAGAGTTTTTTTTATTGTGTTTTTGTTTTTTTTTTTTTCTTCCAAACCCATTTTTTCCCATCCACTTTTGTTTTTTTTTTTCCCACACACACTTTTTTTTTTTTTTGTTTTTTTTCTTTTTTTGTGGGGGTAAAAAAACCCCTGGTTTTTTTTCCTTTAGAGGGTGGCAGTTGTTTTACATGGGGTTCCACCCATATTGTTTTCCCAAACTGTTTTTTGACACTCAAATTATTTTGTTTTTTTTTTTGTTTGTGATTGGGTTTGTGGATTGTTATTTTTTTATTTTATTTTTTTGTTTTGGGGAGTTTTTATTGTTTTTTTTTTTTTTTTTTTGTGTTATTATTTTGTTTTTTTGTATTTTTTTTGGGGTGTTTTTTTTATTGTTTTTTTATTTTGGTTTGTTTGTGTTGTTTGTTTTTTGTTTCCGTTCCCCTCTTTTCCTTTGTTTGTTTTTTTTTTTTTTTTTTTCCAATTTTTTTTTTTTTATTTTAAAGGTAATTTGAGTATGTGTTTTAACATATTTCTTTACCATTGCCCCCCCCCCCCCCACACCACCTCCCATAATTATTGGTGCCCCTCACCCCCCAGAGTTTTGGCGTCCACATGGTTTATCATTTTTATATATTAGGCCATGCAATACAAAGTCACCCCCCTTGATTGATTGTTTCTTTATATTTTCCCCCACTTCCCTATTTAACCGTCCCGCTTGTAATTATGTTAAACTTTTTTATCTGTTTGCTTGTGTGAAAAACTCCTTAATTTTCTATAAAAATATATTTTCAAATTAAATGAACAAATAGTAAAAGAAAAATAAGGATGATATATTAATTAAATAATAGTTCCCATTTTAATTCATGTTTTTTCATTTATTTAATTATTTGCTTATTTTCCCTTTTTTTAATTTTTTCCCTCGCAATTTCCATCCCAAAGGTTATTTTTTTTTTATTTTGGTTCTAGGAGGAAGGTATTTCCCCCTTATTTTTTTTTATTTTCTTTTATAATATTATTTATTGTAAGAGTTTATTATTTCTTGTGTTTTTTTTTATTTTTTCTAGGGCCTGATGGAGACCTTTGGCCTACAACTCCAGATGGTAGCTATCAGGTAGTATTCTATGCCAAGTTTTGATCCGAAGATGCGGTCTTTGGCAAATGTAAGGTTCCCTTAACCCCGGTAGTCTGTTTGTTATGATTGATATCAGTATAGATACTTTAAAGCTCATATATTAACCGTGATTGGGATTGGAGTAGGTCTTTACCGTGCAATATGGGTATTTTGACAGGGGGGGTTGTTCAATTAGCGAGTGTGAAATGAGCATGTCTCTTAAGTTCAGGAGGTCAGTTGAATAATGGGCGTCACATGTGTTCTAAATGTCCACAACCCACGTGAGACGCACCATTTTTTTTTTTTCAGCAGTATACTATAAATTTATGTGAATCATCGGGGGATGAAGCAACATAACCGCCCACTAACCTTGTGTGTGTGTTTTGTACGAATCCATTGGGATGATAAGCTATTGCTGGAACAGGTTGTCTTATTCAGACAATTATTTTTGGTGTTTTGGAATTTTGGGCATAAGGTATTTTTTTTGCCCATCCCACTTCTCCACGCATAATGATGACCCCTTGAAAAAAAAGCAGATTATCTATTCATGTGTTTCCTACTCATGCCCTCCCATTCTGTCTTCCTTTGGGAAAATTCTACTGATCACTCCGTTGCCACATATTGAATATTCCTTGGTTTAACGTCCTAAATTCATAAAAATCTTCGTTTTTATTAAGTACCTAAATATTAAGGCCTGCCCTGTATAACCACAAGTACTAAAACCTTTTTTTTTCAGTCAAGTGGATTTGACCCTTATTTCCTCTTTTTCCCTGAACCCAAGGATATGGGGGCCCACCTTTCTTGTTGTGAAGCTTGCGCAGATACTTGTGGGACTTTTTTTGGCCTGTATAAAAAGCCCCTTTTTTATTTTGATTGTATGTCCCCCCCATTTTTGAGTGTTTTTAATTTTCCCATCTTTAGCTTCCAATTGCCCCTAGGGCAAGTCATCGGTGAATTAAGAAAAAGTACTTTTGAACCAATATGTCCCTGGAGGGAAAAATATTGTGTTGCAGCCCCTGTGGGATTTTTTCCCCTCTAGTAATTATGTACATGGTTTCCCCGTCATTTATGTTTAAAAGCCCTGTATTCCCCCCCCCATATTTGAGGTTTTTTAAATTTTTGTGTATGGGTTGTTCCCCACTTACTATGAATCCAAAAGCTGTCATTTTTTTTTGCTTATGTGGTCCCTGTCCAGTGTTTCCCAACACCATTTAAAATTTGAAGAGACCCCCCTGTTTTTTTATCCATTCTCCCCAATGGTTCCATCACCTCGCTTCCCTAAACATTAATCATAATTGGAGCCATAAATGGGGTTTTGCTCCAATTTTTCCTTTCCCCTGGATTCCTCTATCCTCTTGTTTCCATTGAATTTCTTTTCGAATATTGGTTTTTCATGTGGCCAGTAACCCACCGTTTGAAAGAATAGGGGGCTTTTGTCATAAAAAGCTTTGAAATCTGGTTATTGAAATAAACATCGAAAATATATACTTTAAATTACAGAATATAATTAAGAATAAATAAATTATTTAAAAAGGCCCTTATTCGTTCAATTCACTTTTAATCCAGAATAAAACCCCGAAATTTTTGGCCCAGTAACTACTTGTCATAGTATCGGTTTAAAGATATGCCACCAATTGGTAAAATTTTTAATAATGGGGAGTTGGCCCCAATTGAAAAAAGTATATAGATTGCACTTTGGGTAGTATGGGGACATTTAATGAAGTGTTGTATTCTACCAATCCAATTTGAACCAGGTGATAATGTCCCCCATCCCTACATTACCGTCCTTCCTAAACCCTCTTTTTTTTTCACCTGGTCCCGTAAAAGTTATTTTACACGTGGTGTGTTAGTTTTTCCCTGCCCTTAAAATTCCTTTAAAGTTTTTATTCCCCTAGGTATGAAAAAACATCAATTTTAAATCACTTATCGGAAAGAAATGGGAACAATTGACTTTTTTAGTTTTCCTCTTTTGGCTACCGACTGTTAAGGTTTTCACTTGTGGGCATCCCTAAACTGAAAAGGGGAAATTTTTATTTTTATTTTTTTGTATAATTGTTAAATCCATATCAATCCCTCCCAAAAAACTGAAATAAACCATGTTTTTAACAACAACAAGCCTTTGTTTTTCCAAAATCCCCATAAACGATGCAGTGTAAAATTAACAATAAACCCAATATCAAGGCTAATTCTGAAACCTAATCAAAAACCAGAAGCCAATCTGTACATAATAATCGGCCTTCCACCAAAGTTGTGTATACACCATTTGTTCCCTTCTTCTTGTTTCCGAAGGGGGGGAATCCGAAAAGAGTCCCCCCCCTTTTGAGCCAGGCAAGGTTCCCCACACCAAACAGGAGTGAACCTGAGAAGCCAAGCCTGGGTCATAAAAATTGTCTAGTTCCAGTATGGCTTACCCTAGGGAAAAAATGTATTTTAAGCCTTTTTTTGTCCAACTAAGTAATGTCCAAGTGTGGCTGTTTTGGGGTTCACCTAAACATTTTCCTTGATTGGTGATTCTAAACTGAGGCATAGGGATTTTTAACAATACCCAAAGTGAAAGTTTTAAATTTTTTACTCACAGAAAAACTTTTTTGGGATCCACCCTATAAACAATTTCCCTTTTTTTTTTTCATCCCTGAAAATATGAAACTACCCTGATTTTTTTATCTCTTGATGCTGTTTTTAAAGGATGAACTCCACCGTTTGAATATTGGATTTTGCCGGCTATTGGTATAGGGCCCCCTTTGCAGGGTACCCAATATCCCTGGTTGGGTCCTGGATGGCTCAAGAATCCTTCCTGGTAAACCAACATTCAATTGAGCCCTTGGGGAAAAAAAACGAGGGATGTGGGCCCCAATAAATGTTTGCACCAGGGGTAAAAATGGGCCCCCATTTAACCAAAAAAATGGTTGTACCTATTAATATATCTGGCGTTAAAGAAGGTTTGCTCAATTGAGGTGGTGCCCGCCAACTTTTCAATAGCCAGGGCTTCCCTTTGGAAGATCCGCAGACCTCCATCCAAAAATTTAAGGAGGTCATAGTACATCGAGGAGTAAAAAAAACAATAGGTTATTAATTTAGTTGAATTCCTGGAAAATGTTGGTTAGAACTCCTTTTGGTGGAAAAATAGCCATTCCAGGCCCCCCCGGGACTTTTGTGTTTGCCGGAAGCTTTATTTTGATGACAAATCCCTAAAAATGGGGTGTGTTCATAGTTATTTATGTTGGGCCAAAAAGAGCCTTGTTTGAGAATTGTTATATTCCTTCAGAGGGGATTTTTTGTGAGAAAAAAAGCCCAGTCGATTTGCTCAGGGAAAAGATTGGTTAAGGGGACCCCCGCCCCCATTTTTCCTAGGTGTTGGTCCAAGTTGTTTTTAAAAAATTTGGGATGGAATAGAGCCCTTTTCCGTGTAGGCGTGTTAACAATTGTGATTGTTATCCAATTCCGGGGGGGGTCTGGTTGTTTTAATGTTCACCAAACCTCTTTTCATTTCCTGGCTGTTTTTTGGTTATGGTGGGTTCCGCCCCCACCCTCTTTTGCTTGGTTTGTATTGGGGTGGGGGAGCCCATTGTGGCTTAGAGGGCAAAGCCACGGGGGCAATACTGAAATACCCATATCTTCTTCAATCGAAAAATTTCACCCCCTTTTTGGCACGGTTTGCCTTTTTCCCTTTCTGATTCCCCAATTTCTTCATATCTCAAAAAAAAAACTTTTTATCTGGGGCTCTAAATAAAAAAGCAGTTATTTCCTTTCCTTTCCATTGGTTTGGGCACTGGCCTTTTTGTCGAGGGGGGAAAAAAATTAAAAACCCAAAAAAAGTTTGGTTCCAGGGATTAGGTAATTGAACAAGGCTGGTTTGTTATGAAAAAACTTTGAAAACACAAAAAAAACACCTTTGTAAGCCAATTAATGGTCAAACGTTCCCTTCAAAAAATGGACATTCCGCATGAGTTTTTGCCCATAGATTTTGGATTGGGTTTTGTGTTTTCATTGGCACTTTGGAACTTGTTCTGGGATTGGCTGAGAAAAGCAGGGGGGAACTTCCGTTGCCAGGGCGAAGGGGCACAAAGGGGGGAAAGGGAGTTCCCCCCCCCCCCCCTGTTTTAATAGCATGGCCCCAGTTTTAGTCCCACCCCCCCTCCCATGTGTTTTTTGGATTTTACTTTGGGATTGGGAAATCAATTGTAGTTGGATTGTCCCAGTTTTATGCCACCCTTGTGTATCGGAGAAGATCCACCTTTGGGGAGGCGTTACATTTTTCCTTTTCTCTGGAATTTTTGAGAGGGGGGGTTGGCCCCTGTGGGGACCCCAGCCCAGGGGCCTTCGTTAATCTTTTGAACATGGAACCCTTGTGTGGCTACTTCCTTCCAGGATGAATATGGGAAATATCAGACAAACTGGGGGTCTTGCCCATGCCTGGAAAAGGGCAATGAAAAAAAAAAAGGGCATTGTTGCTCATTACGTACTGTCTTGGGTTCCCCCATAAAATTTGGTAAGTCCCAATGTAGGTTTCTTGAAATTGGTTTCCCAATTTCCGTTTTTGCCTGGTGCTTGTTTTGTGCTTCAGAGGAAATGTTGATCGCCCCGTAATTGGGTGCAACTAAAAAAGGGTGAATTAAAGTCTGTTCTACTTTGGTGATTCTGCCATTGCACTTGAATAAAATCAGCTTGTAAGCGGGGGTAATTCCCAGAAGGGCCCCCTTTTTTAAGCCCAAATTTTGCGTTTTCCTATATTTGAAAAAAGGGAAGATAATGTTGTAAGGAAAACAAAAAGATGCTCTTCAAAAGGGATTTCAGATTTTTCTAAAAAGGAATTACATTAAGCAGTTGGGCCCGGAAATGTTCCCCATGGTATCTTCCCTTCCCCCTATGGTATTTTACTGCCATGAATGTGGCCCCCCCTTTGTCCCCAGGGATAAGTTACTTGCCTTTGGAAGGTAACTTAACTCTCTTCGCCCCCAAGATAGCCCTGGAGAAGACCCAAGCAGTTTTCTTCCCCGGAACTTTAAATCCTGTTTGGTGAAAAGACACCAAAATCTTCATGGCCATGGGAACCCCCACCTTATGTAAAGACCAGCCAGGAGACCTCTACGTTTCATGAAAACTTTTTCCCTGAAGTTGGGTCACCCCCCAAAAAATCCAGGAAGGTTTTTTGAAGGAGGACACATAAATGGGCATTTACCCTTTAACCCCTGGTTTGGTACCCCCAAAGTCCCCTATTGCTTGGTGTCCGCCACATAAAATTTGGAGGCCCCATGGTAAAACACTCAGCAAGGGGGCACCCGTTTTTAGTTCAAACAGTTTTCCCATAAGGGCCCTTTTAATCCCCCACTATTCCACCTGGTTTGAGGTGGTTAATAAAAACCAAAGGGCCCCCTTTTTTGTTGGGTCCCCTGCAGCTGCTCCCCTGATTTCCCCCCCCTTACCTATCTTGATTCAACCCCCCCCCCTTGCTGGAATAACAGTAATGGCCCCGCCGCCCAGTCCCCCTTTGCTTTTGGGTAAACTTTTGGTCTACCTCCCCCCCCCAGAAAACCTCCTAGCAAAT
>JAJQQW010000191.1:0-7500 GCA_025583905.1 Ia io | reverse complement strand
AAATAAAATTTAAAAAAAAAATTTTAATACAAATCTGAAAAGCTTGCAACAAAGATTAATTAAAATAATAATTTAACCTATCTATTCCTTTTAAGTAAATTCAAACACCAAAAATACCAATATGCCCCACCAATAGAGAAATAAATTTTTGATTCTTTTTTTTTTTTTTTTTTAAAAAAATCACTAACATGGGCAGAAAAAACTAAACCCAACAAGGAATCAAAAAATGAAAACTTTTAAAATGGGCATATTATTCAGACTTGATCGTTAAAAATGCTTCCTTAAACAAAAACCAAAAGAAAACCCCTGGAGAAAAATAGAAGGTTAAAGCGTTTTTTTTTTTCAAAATTGCTGAGTTGAAAAATAGAAGCATTTTTTTTTTTTAACACCACCCAATTTTATTAATTACGAAAGGGGGTTAGGAAAAACACAGCACCCTAATCAGAAAATTGAAAAAAAAAATAAAATTGGAAAAGACTTGTGAAAACTAAGCCAAAGAACCTAGGTCCATTTGGTTCCCCATTTAAACCAAATAAAGTCAAAAATCCTTTGAAAATTTTTTACAAAAAAAAAAAAAAAAACGTGGAAAAAATTTTAAGGTATTCAACCCAATTTCAAATTTAACATGAAAATGCTAATCACCCTAAGAAAACAAACCTGCCCAAAACCGTAAACTGTCTAAAATCGGGAAGTAAAGATAAAATGGTTTGTGCCATGTTTTTTAAAAGTATTTTTAATTTTTCAAAATGGCGAAAAGTAAAGAATACTGAAAAAACCGAAGGGGTGTTACTACCTACCAATAGGTGGAAAGAAATGGTCCAAGAATAGAAAGTTCCTTTAATGGGCCTTATCCCCCTTTATTTTTTTAAGCCCAACCCAAATTTCCCACCGAAAGCATAGGGATAATTTTGAAAAATTAGGTCAAACAGAAAATGAATTTTTCTACCTTCCCATCACAAGGTTTTCCAAAAATAATTCCTAAAAAATAAGCTCAAAAAAATGGAAATAATAAAACAATTTTCCAAAATAATAAATTAACCCCTGAAAGGAGCCCAAAAAAAAACAATATCCCAAAAGGGATTTTAAAATTAAATAAACAAATAAATTTGGATACTTAAGGATTCCCATCCAGGAAAAAAACCCAGGAAAGAAGAGCCAAATAAAAAGATAGAAACAGTGCCTGTGGGAAGTGAAAAGGGGGAGGAAGTGGGGGGACGCTTAAGAGAATCCCTGAAAATTTTTTTTTTTTATGTGGCCTCATGGGTTTTTTTTTTTCGATGGTCTCCCTGAGTAGAAATAACCATAAAAACGACACCCCCCGCCCCTCCAATGGAAAAAAAAACCCTAAGGAGAAATACTATTTACAACTGTCTATCATGGTCCCCCCAAAAGAACTTGGGTTCATGTTGGTATTTGAAAAACCTTAAAGGTTGTGAAAACCCCTAAAGAAAAAGCATATTTAAAAAATAGGCAGATTTTCCTTTCCCCAAAGCCTGTAGAATTTTTTAATGGGCCCCGAATATGGAAAAAGTGCAAAAGAAGGGCCATATATTCAGGAGCACAGCTGTTTTTTTTTTTTTTCATATTTAGGTTGGAAAGTGGGGGCGTCTCTGAAAAGTGGGACGCGAAACAGAAATGTTGCTGTGTCCCAAAAAAACAAAATAAACCCACACTGGGCCAAAAAGGTGAAGTAAAAACTTTCCAAATAGAAAAAAGGTTTTGGCTACCCTGTCCCCAACTCCAATGGAAACCCCCTAAAAAAAGACAACAAGGTCCAAGGGTGTTGTAAACAGGTGAGGAAATTTCTGTGGATTTTTGGGGACCAGAAGGTTACAGTAGTTGTCCTGGGTCAGATCCCCCCCCCCCGTCCCTGTAATTTTAAAACCTTTAGCAGTAGGTCCCCCCTCCCCCCCGGGTTTCCTATTCCGTCCTGAGTTTTTACCCTAAGACCTCAGTTTCCTTCTCCCTGTTTTTACATTTTTTATAAAGGCCCCCAACCAAGGCCAATCGAAAAAAAATAAAATGCCCCCCCTAACCCCTAAAATGGACCCTCAATTATGAGAAGTTTTTTATACATGAAGAAACCTCCTTAAAAATTTGGACACCTATTCCCCCCTTTTTAACCCCAAAATGCAGGAAACCAGTTTTGGCAAAAAAAAGATGAAACGGGGGGGGGGGGGGGGGGTTGGGGGGGGGGGGGGGGGAATGGGGGTGGGGGGGGGGGGGGGGGGCCTGGGGGGGGGGGGGGGGGGGGGGGGTGGGGGTTGGGGGCTAAACCACCGACGGGGGGGGGGGGTCCCCCGCAGGGGGGCAAATTGTGGTCCATGGTAATGATATGAGGTTTGATGCAAAGGGTTAAGGGGCTATATAGAATGGCTGGGGACCCCCAAAACCCACCACAGGCCAAGTATTGGGAAAAAGAAAAGGCAAGGGGGGGGGGGGGGGGGGGGGGGGGGGGGGGGGGGGGAGGCCCCAGGGGGGAGGTCATCCCAAGGGAAAAGGAAAGAATAACATGAAAAAGGGAGAAGGGAATGTTTCCAAATAGAAAAGGGTAAAATGGCCCCCTCCCCCAACGTATTAAAAGGCTGGAAAGAATTGGGTTTACAGAGTAGCAAAATAAGATTTGGACAGTAATACCTGCAATAACAAATTTAGACATGTGTCCACAAGCATGTATCGAAAGCCCCTTAATTCTTTAAAACACTTTTAGAGTTAATAGATATCCCCCTCATTTATGTTCCTGATTCCTAAAAAACCATCCCAGGTTCCTTAAAAAATCTCCCATCAAATTCAACTAAACAGATCTGATAAATTTAAAGGCCCCCCATCAGAATTTTTTTTTTTTTTAAGTATCATGTCCCCCCTTTAAGGATATCAATTATGCTATCTCAAAGTAACTGGCTAAGTTTTAAAAATTCACCAGGCTAATCCGAGACCCATGTGGGTGATTAATTCCCTTGGCCCACTTTTTAAACCAACTCCATGTGATCACGATGTCCCAGTGCCAAGTGAGATTAATCCCTAGCTTGAAAAATGCCCCTCACAATTCTCTAATACCCAGCCCTCAGAGCACAAGTTATGGCTTTTAGGTCAATTGACCAATGTTAACCAAATTCCCAGAAAGGTCCACCCCTTTCTCCGACCTCCTCCAACAATAACCCCTCTCTAGTATTGTGTCCACAGAAAAATTGCATTATTACTTATCCAAGAAATTAGATTAAAATGGCCAGTTTTTATGATTAGAGTTTGTCTAATATGGCCCCAACCAATAACCTTAAGTGGCACTGTTCTTTCCTCAAATAAGAAAAGCCTGGCTCCCTTCAAGACAAAAGATGTATCCACCTATTTATTATTTTCCTTCAGTAACCTCAAAGCGATATTGTTTTATCAGTGAAGGAAGCGTGTGGTGTAATCCCAGTGGAGGAAATAACCTTGATAACCGTTTTATTAAACCCCATGTTTTTTCTAACAGATAGGTTAAAAATGTTGGAAAATCACCTAGAATTACCCACTGGGGTTTGAAAGTGAAAGTGAGTAGAAAATGCACTCCTACAGTACTATATGGGGTTTCACTAAGATGGTTTCCTAGAGAGAACACAGAAGGAACCATCCCCCCAGCCCCCCCTAAGCAGCCCCTGACTGCCAGCCTGAACACATGAATGGCTGACTAGGAAGGAAAGCCCCCGCGCTCCAATTTGGGGTGGGGGGGTTTGAAAGTGAGGGGACCTACAAGAGGCTAAAAGTTTCTGAAAAATTGATGCCCCTTGGGGGCCTTTCCCCCTCCATTATTAGTAAATCCACACCCCACTGAAAGACAGTTTAGCAAATTTTTAATTCCGAATGCCAAAAAGGGGGACCCCAGTGGAACAAACTTGTAAGTTTAAAAGCTCAAAAATTTCTTTTTAAAAATTTTTTACCCCCCTTCAGATATTTTTTTTTCTT
This sequence comes from Ia io, assembly GCA_025583905.1. Lineage (NCBI taxonomy): Eukaryota > Metazoa > Chordata > Mammalia > Chiroptera > Vespertilionidae > Ia > Ia io. The sequence continues at coordinate 3,558 of JAJQQW010000191.1, read as the reverse complement.
TTATAGATTTTTTTGAAATTCTTGAAAAATTTTTATTTCTCCCCCCCTCCCCTTTTATAGGGAGTAAATTTTACAAAAAATAAGTTCCCCACCTCAGGGGAAACAAAGGTTTGTTAGACTTTTGCCAATAACCAAAAACTGGTTTATTTTTAAGAAAAGAAAGGGGGGGGGGGGGAAAACATTAATGGGGGGGATATTAAAAATATTTTTGGCTTATGGTTAAATTTGGGGTTTTCATAAAAACCCCATATATAAATAAATTAAAAGGGCCATACAGGGATGACATATTAAAACATGAAAATTAAAAAATTAAAATATTTATTTCTTAAAAATGGGGGGGGGAGGAAAGTTTTAGAGAGGAACATGAAACCTACTTAAATATTTAAAAACCCAACCTTCCCTTTTGGTTTTTTAATTAAATAATTTATTTGGGGGGGGGATTTTGGGGAAGTGTCAGGGGGTGGGGTTAAAAAGGGTTTTTTTCATATTAAAATTTGGCAAAAAAAAACCCCAGGCTTTATTTTTAGGTCAAGGATGGGGGGCCAAAAGGTAAAGGTAAACCACGGTGGGGCAAGGGTTTGGGGGGGGGGACCCCAATCAGTCATATTAAATTTAACAGGGGGGGCATACCACACAGGAAGGGGGGGCCAACCCATCAACTGAAAGCAGGGGAAAGCCATGAACGGGTTACTAAGGGCTGAGGAGGGGGGTTTGGGGGCTAAGGTAAAAATATGGGTTAGAGGGATGGATTTTATGGTAGAAGGGGGGGATGAGCAGGGTGGGAGGGGGCAGGTTTGGGTGGGCGGTAACTGGCTGGTGAGGTGCAGGAGATGTGGAAAAAAACAGGGGGGGTGGAGCTTTGGGATCCTTTATTTCCCCCACCACCCCCAATTGGGCATGGTGGTTATAAATAATTATCAGGGGACATCACCTGAGGGAGGAAATAAATCCTCATGATTGGGAAATGGGGGCAAAGATTTTACAGGGGCTGGCTAGAGTTTGAGGGAGGGTGACCAAGGGACCCCCCCCCTCCCCAGCCCCCACGGAAAAGTAGGGCCCCCCCCAGGGGCCCCTCTGGGGGGTTTGTTCCAGGGTTGATGGGGAAAATTTGTTCTAAGGGGGGGAAGGAGGTGTTTTTTCCCCCCATATACCGGGCTTTCTGGCCGTTTGAGGCATTCTGACCCCAAAAACCCAGGGGCCAGGTCGGCTTGGGTTGGGATATGAGTGAGAAGGGTCAGGGGCTTCTGGCAAGGTCCTTAGGCATTTTCCGGGGGCTTTCCTTACCAACCTGTTACAAGGAAACAAAAATCACAACTCAAAAATGGATTTTTAATGGGGAGGGAGGGGCTGGGGGGAATCGGGATTTTGTTTGGATGGGGAACCTAAAACCATTTTTCAAAATTGCTCTATTTTTCATCTCAATCTAGGGGTTTTTTCTCTCTTCATTCTCTTCTGGGTGGGGGGGGGGGGGGGGTGACAAACAAAAACCATTCACAGGCCCAATCCGAAAATTTTTCTTGGGAAATCAGGGGTAGATTACCAATGTTTTTCCCCACTGGAAAGGGTGGGGAAATCTTGGAAAAAGGAAGTAAAGGCAACAAAAACAAAAAAATTAACCTTTAGAAGGGGGATAAAATTAAGAAAAGATTAAAAAACCAAGGTAATTTTCATTAGGGAAAAAAAAAACAATAAAACTCTGCAATCTTTTTTTTACAAAAAATGGTATACCCCTGAAAGTATTTGTATTTTTTTTAAAATTAAAATGGAAAAAACCAAAATTTTTTCTTTTCTTTACCCTTTCCTCCAAATACATATAAAAAAAAAAATCAAAAACCTAATTCAACAAAAGTTAAATCAACAGACTTTAAAATATGTAAAAAGCTAAAAACCCTGATTTAAATCTTTCCCTAAGATGGGGGTTGGAAAAAATAAAAATAAATATAAAAAATACACCCCCCACAGGGAAAAAATAAAACGGTATCTTGCATAAACTTTTTTGATAGGGGGGGGGGAGGGGGGGGGGGGGACAACCTAATTTCCTTATTAGGGAAAAGAGGCCCCAAGTGTTAACAAATTAAAATTAAAACAAAAAAAAAATCAATTTTGCTTTAAACTTGGGCCCATTTGGGTTTATTTAAACTTAAATTTCCCTGTAAACCAAAAAAAAAAAAAACCAAATGGGTTGGGGGGAAGGGGGTTTTTTTTTTCCCCAAAAAAATACACCCAAAATAAAAAAAATTCCAACTGTAAAAGAAAATTTAAAAACCACAAAAAAAAAAAACCCCAAGGGGGGGAATTTGGGGATTTTAAACCTTTAAAAAAAACAAAAAATTAAATAGTGGGGGGGTTTATACCTAAAATTTTTGTTGGGATTTTTTTTTAAAAATATAAAAAAAAGGGGTTAAAAAATCCCAAAAAAATTTTTTCCAACCCCCAGGGAACCAGGAAAAAAATTTTTTTTTGTTCATTTTTTGGGGTTTTATAAAATGGGGGGTTCAAAGTTTTTAAAATAATTTTTTTTTTTTCTTTCCAACTTATTTTGGGGAAATAAAAAAAACCAAAAAACCCTGCCCAAAACTGAAAAAAACCCAAACAGGGGCCCCCCCAGGAGGTCCCCCCAATTTAAAGGGGGAATTAAAACTTTTTCGTTGGGGCCTGGCAAAAAAAGGGGGGGGGGGGGGTTTTTGGGGGGGGGGGGGGGGTGCCAAGGGGGAAAATTCCCGCCCCCCCCGGAAAAAACAAAAATTTTTTTTATTTAACAAATCATAATAAGTTTGGGGGTAAGGGGGGGGGAAACAAAAAAAGGGGGGGTTTTGGGGGGGGCCCGTTACCCTTTTGGGAAAACCTTTGGGGGGGGATAGGTTTTTTTTATTCCCCAAATAGTTATACCAATTTTTTATCCCCCTATCCAAATAAAAAGGGGAAAATTTTTTAAAAAAAATGTTCTATCAGTAAAAAAACTGAAATTTATGTCTTTGTATTATTTTATTTATTAACTATTTGTTATTTATTTTTTCCATTAGGAAAAAAAACACCCTGGGTAATAACCTAAGTTTTTTGGGGGGGGGCCCCCCCCCCTGTTATGTTTAAGTTTCTTAAATATTTAAAATAAAAACAAATCTTTAAACCAAATATCTTTTAAATCCAAAAAAAATTAATAAAAAGTTCTTTGTCAAAAAATAAAAAAAAAAAAACAAATTGGATTTCATTTTTTCCTCCTGAGGAAGAAAATAAAATTTCCCCCGTTCCTTTCCCTTTTGTTACTTTTTTTCTCCTTCCTACTTGTTCTCCCCTTGATTTCTTGTTTGCCCTGTCTTCTTTTAGGGTTTCTGAAGAGTTTGTGTTCCGCTCCTCCCATCGTTGATTTGGGTAGTGGAGGGAATCATTGTTTTTGTTGTTTGGCATCGTTGCACAATGAGTCCCCCCCTCCCTAGTTTTTCTTTCTATTTACCCTCGCGGTTGTCTAGTTGGTTCGGTTTGTCCTCCAATCACTGTTGTCCCCCCACTTTTTTTGGGCTTTTTCTCTTAGTTTTTCGCGGTTTCCCCTTTTTTTTCTTT
>JAJQQW010000460.1:0-24888 GCA_025583905.1 Ia io | reverse complement strand
GTGGGTATTTGCAATAAATTCTTACTTAATTAAATACAAATTTAAAACTTCAGGTGCTCAAAAAACTCAAATAAACTACTATATAAGATCTATGGGTGTAAACACTGACATCAACACAGAAAATGTTCATTGGTTAGTGATGGTTTAGAATTCTTTTAGCAGTGTACATATTTTAATTACTACTTTATCTTTAATTACATCTGGACAAGTTGGATAGTGGTGGGCAAGTTTTGGGAAAGTATTTTAAATGTTATATTTGTTCTCTAAAAATGTTAATAACTCTCTGCATAGTTTTTAATTAAAAAAAAAGAAAAAATTATGTTCACCATTTTTTAGAGCAACTGATTATAATGTATGGATTTCATATCAACTTGTATGTCCCTGGATGGTAATATTTTCTTCTAGTATGCGGCGGTTACTCGGCAACAATTCTGTTATGCTGCCAACGCTTTTGGCTGAAAGGGTCCAGTAATTGAATCTATTTACAATGTCATATCATTTTAAATGAAATCATCTGGATATAAAGACAATGGACGTTCCGTTGAATTCATTCTGTATAGCATTTATTTGCGGAAGGGACCTTTTAAATTCCTGCCTTCATAATCTTAACATCCAGATTAAAGTCATCTGTCCTAACAATGACTGGGTCAGCCTGTAAAGGATGGACTCTGGCATCATATTTCATGGTCCATTTGCAACCTCTCCGGCCTCACTTGTAAGCAGTTTGCAGGGCAGTCCAATCTTCCTGGCTTTTATAGACCCATAGCGTATTTGCATGATGTCTGCCTTTACACTTTTTACTGTGAGTCTTATTTGAACAATAGAATTGAACATATGATCAGGGTCAGCCCTGAAAATCATTTGCATTTGGGAAACAGGCCAAATAGGGTACTTGAAATGTAACTGCTACTCAAGTTCATATTTATTGTGGAGTAATATTCTACTGAACGCCACCAGATTGGAATCCTGTGTGTTTATCAGTCTTTTGGTAAATCTGTGCTGAATGAAATTACGGGACTAAGAAGCCCACAGGCTCTCACAGCGGAAGGCTGAGGTGCTACGTACTATGTTTGAATTGTAGAATAGTAAATCCAACTTTAAATTGAGATGAATTCGAAATCAGTACAAAATACAAAATAAAATTAGAGTGGGTCCAGAAATAAATAAGTTTCTTTTGTGTCTGTGTATACAGCATATGTCACTGAGCACAATAGATGGACATTTCTTGGGGATTTTCTATTTATTTTATATAAAATGACATTTTCCAGAGAATGAGATTTCTTTGAAAATTAAATAGGTTACATGTAGTATCTGTTGTGACTCAGCAGGAATTAGGTAGGCAAGTGGTCCTTCTAAACCCTCTGGGAGAGAGGCAATCTGGTGGGATCATTTTTCCCTGCTTCTGGCTAGATCTGGTTCCGTGTGTAAATGCTCTTTCTTTAAAAAAAAATTTCAAATTGTTTCCTTCCCCAACACAATGGAGGTTCAATCTGATGAGATTTTTGCCAGATTTACAGTATCTTTTGTGCCCTATGCCTTAGGTTAGTGGTCGGCAAGACTCATACGTCAACTCAGAAACAAATATCAAAGTACAACAATTGAAATTTCTTTTTGGAGCCAATTTTTTAAACTTAAACTTCCTTCTAATGCAACTTTATTCAAAATGACTCGCCCAGGCGTGGTATTTGTGGAAGAGCAATCAAGGGGCCAAAAGGCATATGAGGCTCGCGAGCTGCCAGTTTGCGACATGCCTTAGGTTATGTGATTTACCTTATAGGACTTGGGGTGGAAACGAATTCTTATCTCTGCCCTGCAGTTTTGGTGTTAGTTTTGGATAGTGATAAGATCTCAATTCTTCATGTTTAGGTAACCATCAAACAGAGATTGTGGTGACTAAGATGTGAGTTCTCCAAACCACAGGGAACGGAGGACCTGGCAACATGCCCTCAAGTCGGGCGGCAATACTTGGGCTGGCGGAACAGGTTGGTAGCCACTGGCATTCCCATTGGGTCTGCTTTCCCTGAGACCCCTCTCGCCAGCCCCACGTAGAACAGAGCAGCACCCTAGGAGGCTTGGGGACCGCACTCTTCTGCCTTCCATTCATCAATGGGGGATTGTGTCCTTGCCCTGTGTCCCAAAACACGGCATCAAAACATGGAAAAAACCCCTGCCATTTGGAGTCCCAGACTCTGCACCCTACTGACCTGAGACCATTTGGACCCAGAAGCTGCTTCGTCAGTAAAAGGGGGGGGATATTCAATGGCTCACAAGGTTGTGGTGAGAAATTAATATAGATTATGATTGTTAAAGCATGGTCAGGGCCTGGCATAAAGAATGTTCATTAAAACGTGTTAATCCCTTCTTTTAAATTCCCTGCCTTGGGATCATGCCAGAAAAACTATGTAAATCCTGTCTTGACTAACTGACTTGGAAAAGAAATGGTGCTTCTATTCCAGTCTTTCAGAAGTGAGTACGAGGATGCAGGATTTTGAGATAAGAGAGTTGTTTGCAGTTTGAACTTGATTGGCTGGGGTCCATTTCCTTCTCTTGGCTGCTGAGGAGAGCATTGTTCCATGGCTGCTGTCTTCCTCTTTTCTATCCCAGACAGCCTGGAGCAGAACCACATCTGCTGGGCCACGGGAATACAGCCAGACTATTGTGCGCACTGTCTGATCTTATCTCGGCCTGAGCAGTGCTGGCAAGGGCTGCGAACTTTGCCTTCCTTAGGATGGTCTGTGCCTCTTGGCCTTGACAGCTCAGGAGGGAAATGGTTTACTGTGCTGCGGACAATGTGCATATCAAGTAGGCCTGCTGGACTTGCTGCCCTGCTTGTTTATTTCATCAAGCATCAGCTTCTAAAGAAAGGATATTTTTAGAAAGGCCCTCTGATCTGGAAATTAGTTCAAGTTCAAACCTTGCCATATTGAATCCATCTGGAATGCATGTTGGACGAGCTTGCAGATATAGGTTTCCAGCAGCTGGCTGCTCCTGAAGTGAAGGCTCTTGTTATTCAACTTGAATCTACTACCTCACATATTTGTCTGGGACTGGAGAGCCTGCTTATGCTTCCACAGTCTTTCTTTTTCAATTTCAAGAACTTCTTTGCTCCAGATCTTTTTCTCTCTGTTCCCTCTGAGTTCTCAAATATTGAACTTACTTCTGACCCAGCATGTCATTTGATTCCTTTTTTGTCATCAAAGCTCCTCCCTGGCCCATCTCTTTACTTCTCATCTGAACTGACTTAGGATATTCACTGTGACTTCAAGATTTTATGTGAAGTCTAGAACCTACTGCAGCTTTTTTATTCTAATTGATACAAATCAAAAGGTTCTAGAAAGTGGGATTATGAGACTCTCTCTCAGCCCTCTCCACCCAGTATGCACTGTCCCGAAAGGGACTATGAGACTTCATGTGGCCCTCACTCCAAACACCATCTCCAAAACAATCTGTGAGTCTTTCCTCAAAAAATGATGTCATCTCAGCGCATAGGAAGTTTTCAGCTCTGATTTCATGATCCACCCCATTCCTAAGGAGCACTCCTGTGCAAAAGTGGTCGGGTCACATAAAAGCTTTTCCTCCCTGTAGCTCATTGTCATTGGCCAGTAACTGTCCCCTCCACCTATAAAGCTATCCATGCTTGAGAGCCAGGAATTACATATATCCAAGAAGGAATTTTCACACCACTATCTAAATAAGGATGACAAATAGATGTGCTGACCAAAGGGTAAATATTACTCTTAATTAATGGGCTGTTCTCATGTATTTCCCAGAAGGAAATGGCCTACCTGGACTTTGATAAGAAATGCAGTACCATGCTGCAGTCTTGCTTTTGACTTATTACACCACATCAAGGCTCCAATGGAGGAAAATAAAAATGTGACATAATTTCACCAAAAGCCTAAAAGCTTTCAATTTTCCATTTTATGAATTAGAATAGACCTCAGTGATTTAGTGACTGGAAGTTACCTAAATGATAATAGTGAGACCAGTCAATTTATTATTATAGTCTTACTTTGTGGCAAATACAGTTCTATGCATTTTAGCTTTGGCAGTCCATGAAGTAAAGGATATTAGAATTCCCATTTTACAATGAGGACTCTGGAGGGACACAGGAAGGGAGGAATGTCCCTCAGGGACACACTCACCAGTGTATTGGAGCAAGGATTCAACTCAGGCAGTCTGGCTTAACTCGTACATTACAATATTATATAATCTAATAAACTGTATTACTATTATGCTGCCCCTCCAATATTAGTTTATCTTCTGGGTTCCCACATGATGTATGAATGAACAAAAGAAACCAATTACTAGTATTTTAATAATTATCAAACTAGGGTAATAAAATGGGTAGCTAGAGCCAATCTTTTTGGGTCCCAATAATAATGTATTCTTTAGGTCTATGTAGGTTTTAAAAAATAATTTGAAATTTGAATGTATTTTGACAAAGCAAGTCCTCCAGTTAGCCAAAGTTCTCACACTTCTTTATTTACCTACTAGTCTTCTAGGCATTTAATTTTATATTTACATGTAAACAGTATGGGCATTATTACCTTATACACACTTACAAAGCTTATACAACTGGGTTTGTATTGTAAACTGTCTCTAAAGCTGGTCGGTGTTGCTTATCTATTGTGTAGTTACTCTAGGCTTTGAACTCAAAGTTGGTAAATGAATTGGTTTCTTAATCTTGGCTAAGCCACTGGATAATGAAACTGTGCAGGTTCTCTTAAACCTCTCTGGTTACATCATTTTTATCATTTGCTAAAAACGGTATGAAATGGTTTATCTTTTTACCTAGTTGTCTTTTTTCTATATTTTAAGGAAAAACTAACATGAAGGGGGAAAAAAAAAAGTCTAAGTTGTTCATTTAACTTAATATATACTAAGAATTTTTTATATTCAAAATCACTCTTGTAAGTGCCAGATTTAAAAAGCCTATATAAACTATGTCAAATCCACGTATAGTTGGTGAAAAAAGGGTTAACAAATATGAGTACACAGTGCATTGGTCCATCGTTAAGCGCAAGAACTCATAGATGGCTGTCCTGGAATTTGGACTGGGCCTTGAATTGTGGGTGAGATCTGCTGGCTGGAGAACACGGAGAAGCTCCCGGAAACAGGGGTAGGGGCACCTTTTCTTTCCAAAAAGAAGGTCATTGTGAATATTGAATTCGGAGCTGAGTGCAGTTAATGTGCTTCATGGGACTGCATTGATTCATGACCTGACTTGTTTGGTGGCTGGATCAGAGAAAACAACCTTAGTTTCCCTGGCTTCCTTCCAGGGGGAAGGACACTGCAGTTTGGAGGCAATGGAGGGCCTTAACGGCTGGACGCAGGCCCACAGTGTACCCAGGTCCTCTGAGCCGAGAAGGCGCGGTTCCCGAGGAGGTGAATGGAGAGCTGGAGGAGAGATGGGCCGAAAGCGTTTTCGGGAGAGGTGAGTGGTCCGTTCCATTCAAAGCCAGCGCTGGCCGCTGCCGGTGAATTGTTCCTAGCGGACCCTGAACCGACCCAGATGTGTGTGGATTTCGCCTACACGCGGCGATTGAACCACAACACAAATCACACAGCCTCCCCCACCCTAATACGGCACAGCCAGGTGAGCACAACTCCCCATTATTTCTATCGGGCTCTGAATGTACTGGATTGCCTATGACTGTGTAGAAGATGGAACTGAGCACATTTGGGGTTTAAAACCAAAGGTATTTTTTCTTAAGAGAATTAAGTTCAAATCGCTCCACCCACATCCTGTTCTAGGCCACACAGGGGATTCTAGGAACTCTATGCGGTGGTCCTCCTGCCTCAGGAAATCTTGGGGATGTACCCGCATGTGGAGCAGGACAATCCACACACCCTCATATCACTCACTCCGACGCACTCCTGTAGAGTGCCTTGCAGCCCACGTGGTAGGAGACTCTGCCCTTCTGGCTGTGCAGAGGACCGATCAGTGGGCTGTAGGGAGTTAGGAACCGGAGCTCAGCCAGGATTCGGGATATTCCAGGAGGGAAAGCCAAATGTGCAGAGGCACCCATGGGGTGCAGCATGGTGTCCGCTCCGGGTTAAACGGCACCAGCTGGGGGTCAGGGAGTTGAAGTTGAACGGAAGGCCTGTCTGGTGGGAGGCCTTGGAAATCAGGGTGACGAACCTGTGGCTTTCAGGACAGATTCGGAAACCATCGGGCCATTTTGTCAGAACCATCTAAAAATGAGAAGACAGCCTCATGATGCTCTTCAGCTAAAAGTGGAAATGCCGGAGGAGCAGCAGTGTCTCCCTCAGGACTGGGGATGGGACCCGTGGTGGCTTGGAAGGCTGAATTCCAGGTTGTTGCACCAATGAAAGGAGTGCGTGCAGTTCAGAAAAAAGGCATGATCAAGTGTATGTCCTCTATGAAGTTACCTCCGTAGAACTCTGTTATTGAATCACATGCTGTGCTTACACATCCTGCAAGTAACAGAGCAAAACAATGGGGATAAACTGCAGGTTCCTCCCTGGACACACCCTCAGGAAAGCCTGCAAGCTTAGGAGCCTGTGTACAGGTGGATAAGGCGAAAGTTAAAGTGCTGACTTTCCTGGTGACCTTGAACAGTTATCTGTCCCCCAACCGCCTGTATTTGCTGTTCCTGGACATAGGCTGGCTTCCTACTCCATGCTTCTCAGGAGGTTATGAGGAAGACTAAACTATGTTAGGGAATGCATGCAGTTTTAAACTTCTCAAAAACAAACAAAAATGGGGGAATACTATGTAAGGCAAGGTTCTTGTTAGAATTAAGATATTACTCTAAATGTCATAATAATTGATATCATTTAGGAAGGAACCAAACAATTAGATATGCAACATTCTCCTGACCCCTCCCAAATGCGTTTCTATTGTTGCCACGCTCAGGACTTCACAAAGTAAATATCCAGTCTCAATCATATTATAATAAAGAGGTAATATGCAAATTGACCTCAACTACAACACAAATGATGGCCGCCCCAATGTGGTCAAAGATGGCTGCCACAAGATGGCCAGCAGTGGGAGGAGGCAGTTGGGAGGGACCAGCGCCTGCAGGGGAGGGCAGTAAAGTTAGGGGCGTCAGGCCTGCAGGGGAGGGCAGTTAGGGGTGACTGGGCTGGAGGGGTTGGCAGTTGGGAGGGACAGGGCCTGTAGGGAAGGGCAGTTAGGGGTGAACAGGCTGGCGGGGGAGGGAGTTGGGGGCGGGGACCAGGCCAGCAGGGGAGGGCAGTTTAGGGGCAACCCAGGCCTGCAGTGGAGGGCAGTTGGAAGGGACAAAGCTGCAGGGGAGGGCCAGTTACAGGTGACATGGCCTGCAGAGGGGGCAGTTACAAGAGACCATGCAGCAGGAGGAGAGCGGTTATGGGCAATCAGGCTGGAAGGGGAGGGAAGTTTGGGGTGCTGGGCCAGCAGGAGAAGGCTGTTGGGGGGCGACCCAGGCCATCAGGGAGGGAGGGCAGTTGGGACCGCGCCCAGGCTGGCAGGGGAGGGCTGCTTGGGGGCACCAGGACCAGCAGGGGAGGGCTTTTAGGCGGCAAATTGGGCCTGCCGGGGGAGGGCAGTTCAGGGGCGACCAGGCGGGCAAGGGAGGGACAGATAGGGGGTGACGGGCCACGCACGGGAACGAAAGTTAGGTGGTGATCTGGCTGGAGGGGAGTGGTTACGCGGGGCGATCAGGCAGGCAGGCCATATGTGAGCAGTTGGGGCCAGGCAGTCCTGGAATTGTGAGAGGGATGTCAGACATCCTCACGGGGTCCCAGATTGGAGGAGGCGCGGGTGAAGGCCTAGGCTCGCAGGGCACCCTCCCGCCCCCATGCACTAATTTCGTGTACCGGCCTTTCACGGTTTTTGAATAAGTGCTCAGAATGATAGATGCTCTGGCACATGAGTAGTTCTTGGAGAGGCAGAAGGCCTTTTAGAGTGCTTGGGCAAAAGTATTTAGCCCCTGTCCGAATCCTATAATAGGGGGCGTTGAGGGAACCTGATTCTATTAGGGCCATTTGCCCCACAGGTGAAAGAGATCAAGAAGCAATCTGGATAACAACACAATAAATTTAGAGGATGTAAGAGAGAAAGTGGGATAAGGGTGGAAAACAACCCACAGCCACCTTTACGCAGCGCCGGTGAGAAGCTCTAAGCCCAGGTGGAAGAGAACAGCATGACAGTGGTGAGAGACAGGAGCTGGGCAAGGGTATGAGATGGAGAGATGAAGTAGAAAACCATGGAGACCCTGAGAGAGGGCCATAGCAAAATACAGAGGGGGAAAAAAAATGATGCTTTCTACTCCTCACTTAGTGAAATTCTCCCAATCATTTGAATGAGTCGATAGTCCAAGTTAGTTCTCGCTAAAGATTTTCTTTAACTTTATTATTATGGAACTTTTCAAACATAAACGAAAGTAGAGTGAAACATGAGTGAGGCAAAAGTACGGTTCTTGTTTATTGAACCCATGGACCAACTTCCAAGAAGAAAATCTGGCTTTACTCGCTGTTGCCCACCCTGGATTTATGAGGAAGCCAGGAAGCCAATCTAAAGGTTCCTTTCTTTTCATCATTTAAATACTTAAGAGTATATCTCTGGAAGGTAAGGACTCTAAAACACACACAACACACACACCCCACAATACTAATATGTCAAAAAAAAATATTCTTCACTGTCATCAATAGTCAGTTTAAAGCTATTTTGCAGTGTAGGAATATGCAGGGATGTGGGTCAATAATCCTCATTTATGTCTTTTGTCCCTTTTTATATCCCACCAGTTCTTAACACTCTTTCCCAGTACTATCATCAGTTGTGTGAATAGTTACCTCTCCATGATTACCACAGGTGCCTTGAGGGCCTTTTCTGCTTTGTATAATATCCTCAGACCTACGCCCAGAACCTGATGCCTACAGAAAACTCTCATATTTGTAGAATGAAAATTGTTATGTAGCACCTGCACATAGAGGTAATGGTGTCCCCTTTAATACTTAACTCAGTGTATGGCCTAAAATCACTTTGTACAATACGTTTGAGAATATCCATCACGCTAGGAAAAAACTAAATTTTTAACTGCTTATTGGGATTTTTCTCAATTTTTTTAACACAACATTTTCTTAGCACTCATTTGCAAACTGGAAGGAAATAATTAGAAATTAGTTGTACTATGTACCATAATCTTTTCTATCAGGAAGTTTTATTTCCCTTTTTAAGAAAGGTATTTCATTGCCTGAAATTAAAAATAAAATATTTTAACCAACCAGAAGTTGGGGCCCTGGGCCATGAATGTTCAACTTCAGTGGGTTTTTTTAGAGTGTCAGCCCCGTTATCCAAACCTGATTATTGGTTCCCCCCCTGGGTAGTTTTAGGGATTTTCCCTTGTCCCAGTGGCCAAATGTAACCTGGGGTTGCAGATTCAATCCCTAGCCCAAACAAGTTTTTTGGGGCAAACATGTTGGAGGCCAAACCAATGGAATGTTTCCGCTCCCTCACATGGAAAGTTTTATTTTTTCCCCCCCTTCCTCCTCTACTCCTCTTCCCCTTCCCTCCTATGTTCCCCAACTCACCCCGTGAAAAGCCAAGGGAAGAAACTTAATCCTTCCAGGTAGAGGGAAAATTTCTCAGAAAAAAAATTTTTTACAGAACCAGTTGGTGTTGGTTGATTTCTGAATAGTCAATGTTTTTTTTTTTTGTAAAGCCCTAAATTTAAATTCCAAACAATTGTTGTTATTTTTTCCTTGCTTCATTTTTTTTAAAGAATTAAACGCATTTTTTGGGTTTTTTTTTAAAATCCTTTTTTGCCTTTCTGAAGCTGGGGTAATTTTGTTTCCATTTATATAACCTAAGCAATTCCCAATTCCTTAATAAAAGTGTGAATTATTGGGAAAGGAATAAATGTGGCTAAATAGGATTTACTTTTTAATTAAATTATAAGTCTTATGGAAAGTGTGCCCCCCCTATCTAAAGGATCTTTAGACAAATGTCAAGAAAGCGTGCTGTTTTTTGTTTTATTGTCCCATTTTTCAGGAACCCAAAAATCCCCCCCTTTCTGTTAAAAGGTATGGAGTTGGTTTAATAAACTGTAGAGGTTTTTAAAAAAAGGTTGCCTGGTTTTATTAGTTGTTACCAAACAAAAAACGCTGTTTTAAACCAAAAATTGGGGGGGAACATTTTTACCAAAAGAAGCTTAAGCAAAACCAAAAATTGGCATTTTTGAGGGCTGTGGGTTTTACTTTATTTTTTACTATTTTTCCTACAGTAGGAAAACTGATGCTTGTATTTGTAAAACCCCCTTGAATTGTAAAAATTCCTAAGGTTTGATTTGTTTGAAAGTTGAAGAGCAAGTAATATTTTGAAAATTAACCACGGACTTTTCTAAGTTTTGGGGGGGGGTTTTTGGTTTTTTTTATACGTACAATTAACTGGTGGGAGTGCTTATCATCCAGGGGCTTACGGTTTTTTTTGTTATCCTTGGGGACCATGGGATTTTTTTCATTTTTTGTTTTTCAAAAGAGGAAAAAAAATTAGGAACATTTATTAACAAATACAGTATTAACATTTTGCCAGAAAAAAAAATGAAAGTTTTCCCCATTAGAATTGAAAATAGACAGAGTTGGGCGTGCCATTGGGAGAAAAACGCCCTGGGGACTTTTTACCAGGCCAAATCCATTAACCCTATTGGGTGGAACGATTGGATTTCCACCCCCAAATAAAACCCATGGGGGGGTCCAGCAGGGGGCTCATGGTTTTGTGAATCCACCAGGTGTTTGGGTGGTTTTTTTGTTCCCACAGGGCTCAAAAAAATGAAGTATCTGCAATGAATGGGCTTTCCCAATCCAACAAAGCAAAGTTATTTTTCTTTTTTTTGGGGGGGGATAGGACCATTTTTTCTTTTTCCAAGTTATTTTTTCTCCCTTTAAAACTAGTAACCGGGGTTTAAAGAATCTTATGTCGGTAGCCATAGCTTTAAAATTTAACCAGGCCGGCCCCCTTTTTTACTTGGGTGTGGTTTGCCCAATAACAAAATTTTTTTATTTTTTAATTTTTAATGGGGACAGGCAGGTATGAGGGAAGTTAACTTTTTTTTAATATTAGAAAATTTCCCAGAAATTGGAATAACTTAATCTATTTTCAAGGTTTTTTTTATGGTTATTTTTTGTTTTAAATTTTTTTCATCTATTTTTTCCATTTGTGTTCCTCCTTTTTTAAAAATTTTCATTTAGTTTATTTTTTTTTTTCCTTCTATTTTCCCTTAAACTTTTTTTTCATTTTTTTACTTATTTTTTTCTGGAGGGGTTTAAACAGACCCTATTTGGTGATGGGGTTTGGTTTTAATATTGCTTTTTATTAGTTGGGTCACTAATCTTTTTTTTCTCCAAGGGGTCCTTTTGTTTTGTTTTGTTTTTTTGGGGAGCCAGATGTTGTTTTTATGTCCATTTTTCATTTTCACACCTTCAAGGCTTTTTTTTTTATAGTTTTCCGAGAATTATTTCTTTTTTAGATTTGGGGGGGGAACTGGAATAGGCGTCCTATTTAAATAGGTCCGGGTTTTTTTTAAAGGGGGGTTTTTTTTTATTTTTTCAAGGGGCTGCTTTTTGTATTCCTTTGTTTCATTATTTTTATAAATTTTTTTATTATTTTTTTTTTTTTTGAAAAATCCCTGCCAATTGGGGGGGGGGGGGGGGTTTGTTCCAAAAAAAGGGGAATAAGGGTTGTTTTTTTTTCTTGTTCCCCCACTTCTTTGGGGGGGGGGGGGGACAGGATTTTTATTTGGAAAATTTTTTCAGGGTTAGGCCAGTCCGGGTGTATTTTTTTTTTTTTCTGGGGGTAGTTTAAATTGGGATTTTTTATTGGCCCAACTTTTCCCTGTGCACTATTTTTTTTTTAGAACCGGGCTTTATTTTACCCTGGAACATTTCTTTGGTTTTTTAAAAAGGTTTGTTTTATGTTTTCCCTGCCCCCCCGGGGGGTAATCTCGCGGCAGGGTTGGGGGAATCCAAACTGGGGGGGAATGGGTAAAAATTTAATGGGGCCTTTAAATCCAAAAAGGGATTTTATAGGCAATATGATTTTTTTATTTTTAACTTTATTAAAAAAACAAATTAAGTTAGGGCCCCTGAAAACTCCTGGAAAAACCTTTTCTTGGGGGGGATGTTGAAAGTTTGGGACCTTTTAATTTTATAAACTGAAAATATCCTGAGGGTAATCCTTTTGGGTTTTGGGGAAAAAACAGGAAAACTTTTCCAGGGACCCACCAAAAACTTCTTCAAGGGTATAATATTAAAGTTAAGGTTTTTTTTTTTTTACCTTTTTGGGGTGGGGGGGGGGGGCGGGTAAATTTATGCCATAATCAAAAGTTTTTAAACCAGTTTTGGGACTTTTTGGGGGGAAAAAGGGATGATAAATTATTTTTTTTTTGGGTGGGGGTAAACCAGAAGTTGTTTTTTACTTCTTTCCCTCTTTTTGGGACCTAAAACCCTGTCTTAAAAAAAACCTATGGGTGTTTTTAATTTTCATTTTTGCACTAAATTTGTTTTGGAAAAAAACTTTTTAAGTAAGGGTCAAGGGGGTCCTTAACCTGGTTTTTGTTTTTATATTAACTTTGGTTTTTCTGGCAACAAATGTTTTTTTTTTTAGGAAAAAGGGGCATATTTTTATTGAAACTTTTTTAACTTGGAATTTTTTTTAAATTCTTTCTTTTTTTTTTCGTGTTTATAAAATGGGTTGAGGGAAAACAAATTTGAAGGCCATTGGGGGTTGGATTTAATTTTACCATTTACAAAAGGTTGCCAAAGATTTTTTTTCTTTGGTGTTATCCAACTCTTTCAATAGGGGGGTGGGGCCACCCTTCAAAATTTTGTTTCCCTTTGTTTATTGCCATTTTTTTTGGGTCTTTTCCCATTGTTTGGGGGTTTTGTTTTTTTTGGTTGTTAATACTGTGTCAGGGGAGATTTGAAAAAACCTGTTTTTAGTGGGGGATTTACCCATTTTAGGGCAAGTTTGAAGGGTATGGGGGCTTTATTTATTTGGGTTTTTTTTGGGGGGGTTAACTTTTTTTTCTTCCAAATTTTTTTTTCCCCCAATTTAATTTTTATTTGAAAGGCTTTCCATTGTCTTTACTTTTTTTTTTTTTTTCCCCCAGGGGTGTTTTTTTCGTTTTCCCCGCCCCCCTCCCATTTTTTTTATTTTTAAAATAAAACTTTAATCCTTTTGGGGTTTATATTTATTTACTTGGGGAAAAAGTTTTTTTTGGGGGAAAGTTTATAATTTTATTTGAACTTTCTGGTGGTTTGGTTGTTTTATGGTTATTTTGTTTAAGGGGGGGAAATTTTTTGGTTTATTTTGTTTGTTTTTCTTTTTTTGTTAAAAGGGAACCGGTTTCTTAAAAAATTTTGGGGGGGTAAGGGGGGGAAAGGTGGGGTTGGGGGAACCTTGTTTTAGGGGGGGGGGGGGCCTGGGGTTAATTGGTTTTTTTTTTTTGGGGGGGGTGGGGGGGGGGTAAAATTCAGGGAATTTGGCCAAAATAAATGGTTTTTGGGTTTTAATCATTTGGGGGAATCATGCCAATTAATTTTTGGGGGGGTCCAAGGAATTTTAGGTTCAATAAAAAAGTTGGGGGGTTGTTTAAATTTTTGGTTACAAAAATGTTTTAAGTTTATTTTCCTCCATTATTTATTTGTTTCTGCTTAAATTTTTTTATTGGGCTACTGTACCCGGATTTATTTAAAATTTTCAAAATTTTTCTTTTCCCCCTTAAATCTCTTTTTTTTTATTTTTTTTTTTTTGGGGGACCACATTTGAATGGGTAAAAAAACTTTTTTTGGAAAATGGAATTTGGGTTTGTTGGAAATTTTTTTTTTTTGGTTCCTTGTGGTGGGGGAACTGTTAATATTTTTTTTTTTTGGGTTTCCGGGGGAAAAAATTGAGAAAAAATTTTCTTTTGGGGATTTGGGGGGGATTGGAAAAAACTTTGGGGTTTTTGCAAAGGGGGGGATTTTGGGGGGTAAAATTTACAAAAGGGGGGGTTGGTTAAAGGGGCCCTTACCATTTTTTTTCAATGGGGTTTAGGAGAAAAAAACTTCCCCATTTTTTCCCTTCCCAAAGGGGGGGTTTTTTTGGGGGAAATATTGAAATGAGCTTGGGGAGGGCATTTTGGGGTTTTGGGGGGGGGAGGGGGATTGGGGGGGGGGTGGGTTCCTTTTTTTTCTTTCCAATTTTGGGGGGGTTCATTTTTTCAAATGTTTCGTTACTTTTAAAATTTTATCTTTTGGAAAATTCTATTTTCTTTTTGGGCATTGGTTGTAAGAATGGTTTTTTTTTTATTGGGGGGGGGACTTTGGGGGGGTGGGGGACTTTTTTGTCTTCTCCCTTTTTCTTTATTGGGGGGTTTTTTTCAGGTGGAAAAATTTGGGCCAAAAAATTTTTGCATATTATTCCCCCCCTTATGGGGGGAATATTTATTTCTAAACTAACAATGTTGGTTTTCCATTTTTTGTTTTTTTTTTTCTTTTTCCTAGGGGGGGGGGATTTTTTTCCCTATTTTTTTCCTGGGGTTTGGGACCCCGGGCAAAATAAGGGGGGGGGGCCAATTTAAAGGGGGGGCAGGGGGGGGGGGCCCTTGGGCTTTTCTTTTTCTTATTTTTTTTAAAACCTCCATTTTTTGGGGGGATTTGGGGGGGGGGGGGGGGGGGGGGGGGGGGGGGGGATTTTTCCCAGTGGGGGAGGGGGCAAGGGGGGGGAAAACGGGGGGGGGGGGGGGGGGGGGGTTGGGGGGGGGTGTAAAGGGGGGGAAGGCATGGGGGGGACTTCGGGGGAATGGGGGGAAAAAAACTTTTTTTTTTAAAAACTTGGGTTTACATTATGGGCAGGGTTCCCTGGGGGGGAGGGGGGGGGTGGGGGGGGTGGTTTTTTATAAAAAAAATTTTAAGGTTGGGGATAGTTTTTTTTTGGGGGGGGTTTTTTTTTTTTCTTTTGAGGGGGGGGGGAGGGGAGGGGGTTCATTTTTTTTTTAAACCATTTTTTAAAAAATGGGGGGGATTTTTTTCATGGATAGATTTTTTTTTTTTTGTTTTGGGGTTTGCCCTCAAATAAAAAAAAAAAATCTTTTTTTATTTTTTACTTTTGGGGTTGGGGGGTAAGTTTTTGGGGGGGGGAAAAAAAACTTTTTTTGTTTGTTTTTTTTTCCCCAAATTTTTTTTTTTTTTTTTATCAGGGTTTGGGGATTCCCTTTTTACAAAGGGGGGGGGGGAATAATTTAATTGTTTTTTTGGGATGGGGGTTTTTGTTTTTTTTTGGTAATTTTTTATGGTTTTTTTATATTTTTTTGGTTGGGTTTTAAACTTTGTTTTGGGTCCGGGGGGCTTTCCTGGATTTTTTGGTTTTTTCTGGAATTTTTGGGGGTCTTTTCTTTTTTAATTATTTTTTGTGCTTTTTTTTTAGGGGGGGGGTTTTTTTTTTTTTTTATAAGGGGGGGGTTGCCATTTAATTGGCTCTTTTTTTTTTTTGGCAATTTTTTATTTGTTTTTTTCCCAGGGCATTTTTTTTTTTTGGGATTTCTAAAGTTTTATTTACTTTTTCTTTTTTTTTTGTTTTGTGGGGAAAAAAGCTTCTTTTGTTTTTATAAATTTGCCCTTTTTTTTTAAATTTTTTTTGCTTTTTGGTTTTGGGGGTTTTTTTTTTTTTGGGCCTTTTTGGGGGAAATGGTTTCTGGGAAGTGGCCAAAGGGGGGGGGGGGCCCCCCCATTTTTAGGGTTTTGGTTTTTTTTGTTTTCCCCGGGGGGCTTAAATTTTTTTTTTTTTTTTTTTTTTTTTTTAGGGAAATTGCCAAATATATTTTAGTTTTAAGATGGGGGTTTTTTTATTGTTTTCCCCCTTCTTAGGGCCAAATTGGGGAAAAAAATTGGGGTTTTTTTTTAGGGGGTGGCATGTGCCCGGAGGTTGGGAAAGGAACTTGGATTAAAAATTTTCTTCTTTTTAGGTTGAAAAAGTTGGGGGGTGGGGGGGGGAAGGAGGTTATTGCTTCCAAATTTTTTTTTTCCCCTGGGAGCGGAGTTGTTCAAAATGTTTTTTTCTTTGAGGAAAAGGGGGGGGGGGGAGGTTTTTTTTTGGGGGGAAAGGGGGGTTTTTTCCCATTTACCTTATTTTTTTCAATTGTTTTTAAAGGGGGGAGTTAAATGGTTACCCTAGATGGAAAGTTTTCCTTAAGGGGGGGGGGGGGGGAAGGGGGCCCTTTTTTTTTCTAGAGGGATTGTTAAAACATTTTTTTTTTTTATTTTTTTTTTTTTGTTTTTTTTTTTCCTGGGGTAAGGAAAAATTTAACATCTGGTTGAATTTAACAAATTGGGGAAACTTGGGGGAACAACCAAACTGATGAAACCAACTTTTTTTTTTTTTTTTCCAGGGTTTTTTTTTTTTTTGGTTTTCCTAATTTATTATTTGGGGGGTTTGAAGAGGGGGGGGGGTAAATTTTTGATTGTTTTTTTTTGAGTGTTTTTTTTCATTTTAACTAATTTTTTTTGGGGGGGGGTTTTAACTTTGCCAACAATTTAAGTTTTCATTTATTTTTTTTTATTGGGGGTTCTGCTATTAACAAAATTTCCTGATATTTTTGTGGGGGGAAAAAAAAAGTTAGTTTAGGGGGGGGGGGGGGGGGGGGGGGGGGGGTGGTTTTGGATGGGGGGAGGGGGGATTGGGGAAAATTGAGGGACCTAAAAAATAACTTTTTTTATAAAGGGGGTGGAGGAATTTTTTACCATTTTTTTACTTAAAAAGGGGGGCATTTGGAAATGGGTTATAAAAATTAAAGTGGGGGGGAACCCAGGGGAGATGCCAAAGGTTGCCAGTTGGGGCCAACTTGGGGTTTTAGGTTAAATACTTTTTGTTTTTTAAAAAAAATTAAAGGTTAATAAAATTTGGGGCATTGAACAGGGGGGGGGGGGGTTTCAAAGGGGGGGGACTTTTTAAACCCCTGAGGGGTTTTAAGGGTTTGGGGTTTATTTTTTAGTTTATTGTAAAAAAAATTACCAGGGGGGGGGTGAAATTTGTTTTTTGGTCCCAATTAAGGGGGTGGTTTAAATGGGCCTTTGACTACTGTTTTTTGGGGGGGGGGGTGGGAGGGGCAGGTAAGGGAGGGGTTTAACCCAGGGGGCTTTTTTTCATTTTTTTGGGGGGGGGGGGGATCTGGCGGAATCCCCAACACAGTTTATAAAAAAAATTTTTTTTTTAGGAAAAAAATCTTTTTGGAAGAAAATTTTTTGGGGGGGGGGGGGGGGACCCTCCAGGATCCAAAAAAATTTATTTTTTTTTTTCCATCCAAGGGGTGGGTTTTTTTTTTTAGGGACAGGGAGGGGTAAGGGGGCAAATTGGGTAATTGTTGGGGAAAACATGCCTGGTTTTTTTTTTGGAGGACATGTAGAATTTTTTTCACTTTTTATTAGGAAATATGGGTTTCATTTTATTTTTGAATTTTTTTTAGGGTTTTTTTTATTTTGAGGCAAGGTATATTTTGGTTTGTTTTTCATTTTTTAAAACCTTTGGGATTTTTTTTGTTTTTTAACACTTTTTGGAAAATTGCTTTTTTGTAAAAAAAATTAAAGCTGTTTTTCAAATTTTTTTTTTTTTTTTTTTGGAACAAAGTTAAAAGAATATTTTCCTTGGGGGGGGATGTGGAAAATAATTTTTTTGGTTTTTATTTTAATTTAAATTTGGGGGTTTGTTTTTATTTTTTTTTTTGTAGTTTTTTTCTTTTTTGGGGCGGTTGGGGGGTTAAAAAAAATTTTTTCCCCCTTTTTTAGTTTTTTAAGGGGAAGGGGGGGGCCATTAAAAATGGGGGGGTTTTTTCAAAGGAATGGGGAACTTGGTTTGGGAGGAGGGGGAAGTATGATAATAAGGTTTTATTTTTTGGTATGCTGGAAAGGGTAATTTGAGGGGGGGAGGATTTTTAGGTTTGGGGGGAACTTATTTTTATTTTAAATGGGAAATTTTTTAATTTTTTCAAAAATGTTTGGGTTCCCCACCTTCATTTGCAGAAAAGTTTATAATTTTTTGTGAGATTAAAAAACCAATAAAAATTTACTTTTTGAAATTTTTAATTTTTTAAGGGTTTATTTTACTAAAATTTTTAAAAAAAAAATTGGGGATTGTCAGGGGGTTTTTTTATGTTCTGGGGGGAAACTTATAAAAAAAATCCCACCCATTGTTTATTATTGAATAGGGTATAATCCAATTGGGGGTACAAAGGGGGGATAATTTTTGGGTTTTGGTTTTTTTGTTTTTGGGGTTTTTTAAAGGGGGAAATTTAATTTGGAGGGAGGATCATTTTTTTGGGGTGGAAACCCTGGGGGGCATTTGCCAAAGGGTTTAATTGGTACCAAAAAAAAATTTTTTTGGGGTTTTATTTTGATTGGTTCCCATTCGCCCTTAAAATTTAAAAAGGGCAATTTTTTTTTAATTCAATTTTGTCTTGGGAGTGGTAGGTGCATTTATTTTTGTTAAAAAATTTTCGGGACATTGTAAATAATTTTGATTTTGTTTTGGTTTAAGGTTTGCGGTTTATGGGGAAGGGGAAAGTTTTTTTTTAATTAAGGGTGGCTTTTGTACAAAGAATGTTTATTTTAGGGGTTGTTCCTGACCATGGGGGGGGGGATCTCGTATTTTAGGGCAATAAACATTAAGCAAGGGGACCATTCTGATTGTTTTAACTCCAATCAGGGGGGTTGTGGGAGAAGGCAAAAATCTTTTTATTTAATGGGGGCTTTGGCAGATTTTTTTTGAGGGTTATTCACAAAAGGGTTACGGGGGCACATAAAGAACATTGGATTAGGGGGGTCTGGTTTTTTTGGTCAAAGGAGGGGGAGGCAGGTCAGGGCTGCAACAGGGGAGTTTTTCAATGGCTTGGGTTTACTGGGGGATTTTCTTTTTTGTTTTTTTTTTTCAATTTTTATAAAAATGTCCAAAAGTTCCCAAAAATTTTTGGAAAAAGGACTTGTCAAGGGGAAAAATGGGTTTTATACTAGGAAAAACTTTTTTAGGGGGGGGGGAAGAAACAAAAACAAAATTTTTTAAGAGGAACTTGTGCACAGGGGGAAAAGGGTACCCTATGCCCTGTGTGTTGGAAATGTAAGGGTTTTTCAGCTGGGGGCCAAGGTAAAAGGTCTTGTTAAATTGAGGGAGATTAAGGGGGAGGGGGATTTCGGGTGGGGGCGGGGACCAAAGGAAGGGGGGGGTAGGGGGGAGGGAAAATTCTTTGAAGGGGGGGGGGACGTTCCCCCTATTGTAAAAGGGGGGGGGGACGTGCTGGGGAAATTGGTTGGGGGACACGGGCAACTTCATTAATTGTCTATTCTAGGGAAGGCAAAATAGGGGGCCATTTCCACTGGGTGATTTTGTTAAGGAAAAAGGCAGTGGGAACATTTGTTATGTTATATACTTGGTTAAAAACCAGGGGTTTAAAACTGGGATTTTTTGGGATTGTGGGATGGGGCAAATGTCAGAAAGGGGATTTCTTCCAGGGTTGCGCAGGGTCCTACGGGTGGAATAAAAAGAACAAAGGTGGGACCTCAGGGGTTACTTAATAAGCAAGGGGGGGAAAAAAAAAAATGTATTTTATTAGTTTTTTTTTTTAAATTGGTGTGTTTTTTTTTTTATTTTGGACCCACTGGTTTCAAAATAGGGGGAGTGGATTTTACCAGGGTTAAAAACACCACAGGGCATCTTGAATTGCAAAATTAACTTGGAGCAATTTTGGGGTATACCACCTTATTATTTAAAATTTGGGGCCCATGGATTAGGGGCATTATTTTCAATTATTAATGGATATGGGGGGACGGAAGAAAAAAATTAACCAAAATTAAGGGGTGGGGTTTCATGTATTATTTCATAATCTGCCAAATTAATTAATTCGTTAAGCCAGCATAGTTATTTCTGGAAACCTTAAAAAAGTAGGGGCTGTTGCCAGGGGGGGTGAGTTTGGGGGGGGGGGGTGCATGGCTTCCAGGTGGGGGCAAGTATAAGTATTTTTTGCAGGGGAAAAAAACCAAGTTGGGTGACAGGAGATCACGTAAGATATTTGGATGGGGGAAATAATTCAGCGGCTATTTGCTCTGAGGGGCCCTTAGGCCGGTCACTCGGAGTGATGGTAAAGGCCAAAAGGTGGTTTAAGGAAGGGTACTTGAAATAAAGGGGGGGTTTGGGCGGTTAGTTTTGGGATTAAGGGGACAATTAGGGTTCGTGGAAAATATTTATTAGCAATAGGGGTTTCCTATGGGGGCTGGAGGTTCCAGGGGTGAGACGAATGTGGAAAAAAAAATCAAAAAATTTGGAAGCTTTGGGCTTACCAAAAAGGGACATATAGGATAGTTGTTTTATCGATAAAGGGTTGGCAATATGACTTCATGGGGAATTAAGCATCATGAGGGTGGGTGAAAGTACGGGTGGCCCATTTTACACTGGAGGTTTATAAATAATAGGGGGTAGAAAAAGGGGGGGCCATTAAAAAATCAAGGAGGGGGGGGTTTTAGTCCCGGCTTGTGCTCGAAATTTTAGGGGGTTACTGGGGCGTATTGGGAGGGAAAAAAGGGGTATGCCAAAGGCCACAAGGAGCATGTGAAATTTAAAAAGGAATTTTTATCATAATTTATTATATAACGAAGGAACAAACTGCAAGGGCCAGGAATATATTAAATCCGTTTTATTCTTAACGGACACATTTAGAAACTAAAATTAAATATTTTTTTGGGGGGCACACACAGGTTAAGATAAAGTGTGTATGAAATCAGAAGTTTAGATAATGATAATGAATAACTGAAGATGACTAACTTTTGGACACAAAATATATATACCACTATTATGTTTATAGCGAGGGACGAAACAAACCCTATACCCTTCATCGATATGATAAAAGAATGAAAAAGGATAATTTTGGGGGATTAAGAATTAACTTACGGAGGAAGGAAAATAGAAGAGAGCCGTAGGGCCCCTACTCTGAACACTAGAATAAGGTTTATAACTCTCACATACTCAAAAACTACAAATGACTGCTCAACTATCTAATATAATACCAATGAGGTGAGATAAGAAAAAGTTAAAATAAAAATTGAAAGAATTGATGAGGGGTGAAAGTAGGCTATTCGGATTCATATTGAACTTAGGGAACTCCTAGGGTGGTTCATGGTTTGATGGCATGAGAAAGGGCAAAAAAAAAAAAGAAAAGGAAAAAAGGCTTTTGATTCCCAGGGGTAGGGGGCTCTATTTGTCGGAGGCAGCAAAATCAATTCTGATTCTGTCTCATCATATGGATGTTTTTCTATGCCTTCTTCTCTCCCCCCTTTCCCTCCTCCTTTTTTCCCTTCTACTGAAAATTTCCACAAACTTTTTACTATTACTATATATATTGGTTATGTATGAAAAGAAAAACTCGGGGGGAACTTATTACTACCATTTAGATAGGGGGGATTTAAAAACACCCAAAGGAGGGGAACCTCAGGGATCTCTTGCTCTGGCCTTCAAATATAAATTGGGGGGGACCCCTTGTAGTTGGAACTGGAGGGGACACCCAACCTGGGGTCTAGTGGCCCTGTACTGGGGGGAAAAAAAACTGGTTTCCTTTATTTGGTCTTTCTATAACCCAACTGGATTGGGGCAACCACAAAAAAAAAAACGTATTCTGTTTTTTCCATTTTTTTTTTGTAAAACCAACTACTCCTTTTATGAAATTGTGGGCCTACTGTTGTTTGGGAAAAAATCCATTTTCCTAGAAAAGTCTCCAAAAGGGGTTTCCATTGGGCGGCCAAACTAGGGCCACATGGGCTATGAAAAATTGGGGGGGGTGAACCCATTTGGGCTTACACCTTGAGGGTTGGTATTGAAGTTGGAAAAAAAGGGAAAAAAAAAACCCGGGGCCCGGGGAGGGGAAAAAAAAAAATGGCAACCCCCCCCTAATATTGGGGGCGGACAATACCCCAAAACCCCCCAAAGGGGAAAAACTCCCACTATAAAAAATAAAGCTAAAATAAAATATCCATCATTCTTAAAAACAATAAATTTCTTCAAAACCAAATTTTTACACCAATAAGTAGAAAAAAAACAAACAATCAAAACTAAAACAACACAAAAATATTTTTTTTTTAAAGATTTTTTTATTTATTTTTTTTAATTTCTAAATTTAAATTTTGTATTTTTTTTGTTTTTTTTGTACATTTTTAAATTTTTTAATAATTTATTTAAATTAAATTTCCTTTTTCCTAAATTAAATTCAAAAAAAAAAAAAATTTTAAAAACAAATTATTTTAAAAAGATAAATTTTTAAAACAACTGGGCCCCAACAATATTATTTATATCAGATGTCAAAAAAAACTAACATTAATAAAAAAAAATCTACGTTGTCAATTGTCCAATTTGGCAAAGTTTCTAAATGGCTTGTAAGGTCAATTATTTTTTCTGTTACTTTTATTTCCATTCATTGGGACCAGTAAAACAAGGGTGTTTTAACGCACAACAGGGCAAGTGTGGGGATAGGCCCTTCTGGTCTTAGAGAGAACGGCAAGAAAGAAAACCTGTAAAGGGCAGAGGGGGGACTCACGGCACTTAAATTTTAAGGGGCTGGCTTTGCTCTCGGCTTGGAAGAAGGGGTACAAACTCGGTCCAAATTGACTTAGAGTTTTGGGGCGGATGGGCCTGGGTTTGGGTGGCGTGCGTAGTGGGTAATGGGACAGAGGGGGAGAGGAAGATAGAGGAGGGAGAAGGGAACTCCCCATCGGATGTCTGGTATATTTGTACGGTTCCATCTGTATTAAAGGAAAAAAGGCCAAAGTCAAGTGTGATTTGTTGGACTAAGGTGTTGAGAGTCACAAAAAAAGCCCAAAGGGGAGAGAGGTGGGGGAAAAAGCGTGAAGATACAAAAACACACGTTTGGGAAACAACACTGGCATTTTCTCGAGGGGGAGGGAAGGGAAAGCAGCGGTGGGAAAAGTTCCCAGTGGTCTATCCTTGCCTTAGGGCCACGTGATTGGGGGCTCCGTGGGGCTCTGGCCACATGGGCCATTCCAGTGCCATAAGAGGGGGACCAACTTCAGCTGAGGGGGGCCAGGCTAGAATATTAGTGCCATGGCTTCCCAAGGGGGGGCTGTACTTGGTTGGGGTGGGGAGGCTTCTGTATTTAAAGGGGCAAATGTATTTCCATTTCTTTGTTTGGATATGGGGGGAGGACCATTAAAAATTTATGTTAACAAAACGGTTTTTAAAAAAGCTGTGTTTGAAAAAAACTGTGGAAAAACAACCCATTATGATAGGGAAGACAAAATTAAGGGAAGCGTTACACTGTGTACGTTACAAGAAAGCCTGTCTGTCAGGGTGGGAATACTTTTTCCACTTAAATATAAAAATGTGAATTTGAGGGGGCCCATAAGAAATGGATTTAAGCATAACAAAAAGGGGACCAAAGCTGAAACCCTTTCCTCGAAATCAGTCATTACCAGCGAGAGGTAGAGTTAAGGGGCCTTGGAGGGGGACCCAAGTGGGTATTCACCTCATTAACATTCCCTGGCTTGGAGAAGGGGCAGGGAAGTCAGGAGGAGGAAAAAAAGCACTGGACGCTGAGTGTTGGAGAGGAGGGAAAAGAATCGACAGGTCACTCGGGAGCCATCCGTGTTTGTGGGGAACCTGCCAAAGCAATAGGGCAGCACTGAAGCCAGCCGTCCAGCCTTGGGAAACCGGGGCGGGCCTCGGGTCTAGGTTGCTTTTACGGCCCAGGGTTCAGAAGTCGGGCTACCAACTAAAGCAGAAGAAAGCCTGTGGGCCAAGTGGGGTAATAAACATCTTGGGAAAGGCGGGCAAGACCAGCCTCAATTTATTACCCCTGGCTGGATAAAGGGAGACGGGACCTAGTTTCCAGGAAAAAAATGCAGAACAACATGGGCCAACTGCAGTTGGGCCCTCACCAACACACACCTAGTTAGCGAACCCGCTTGTGGACGGACTTGAAGGGGGTTTTCCACCCCCGCGGGTTTTGTTTGGCTGCTCATAGTCTCGACGCTCCTTCCCATCGGCCGAAAAAACCCCTAAATGCTTAATGGTGTAGATTTTAGATTCCAAAAAACATGGCCTAAATCTAGTTTAAAATTCTTCAAAGGGGGGAAGAAATTTCTAACAAAGTGGCGAGTTTTTTTAACATTGCAAACCAAGGGAAAAATGTATTTAAATCTAGTTTCTTGAATAGTTTACTGTTGCAGGCAGTTATATTTTCTCTCATCATTTCTTAAGGAATAAGGGAGAAAACCAGGGAAACATTGAAAAAGTAAAGGGATGGGATCCATGAAAAAAGGTCATTCTGCAGGGAGGGCTTGGACTAGGAAAGCATTCAAAGATGGGGAGAGGGGAAGGAAGATTGCTTTTGCTGGGGCTTAGGGAAAATATTTATCTCTTCAGAATAAAATACACAGATTTTTTTAGAAAAATCTGCTTTGTGTTATCAAAATTCACAAGGAATTCTTTGAAGTATGGAGAAATAAAGAACATGGGTTTTTAAAAGGATTTGGGCTAAGAAGCCAAGGCAAGAAAAGTAATAAAGTAGATGACTAATATAAGATGGGGGAATCCAAAATGTTATATGGGGAACACTAAAAAATTTTGCAATGGGCCAAAACTGAATCTTACATTAAACGTAAGTAAAAGGAAAACTGGAATAAATGGATCAATTTTCAGTATTAATAACTCTAAAAAAGTCCTTTAAATACGAATCGGGAAAAAAACTTGAAATTGTTTGGTTTCCAGGTGCTGGGACAACAGATAAAGGTAAGGCTTTACAAGCAATAAGTAAAAGTGGATCAAATCTCAAAACAGAAACAGAGAGAGGTTAAAATACGCGGAAGAGGAGACCATTGGAAGCCTTCCCCAGTATAGTGAATCAACAATATAAATAA
>JAJQQW010000936.1:0-22793 GCA_025583905.1 Ia io | reverse complement strand
GTCAAGTATTTGGAAGAGGGAGGAGAAGGAAGGAGAAAAGAAAAATTAATATATATTACAAAGAATTTTTTTTTTTTTTTTTAATTAAAAGTCACAACTTCTTTTCTTTTTTTAAAAAAAAAAAAAATTACTAATGAAGAGAAAAATTTTTTTTCTAAGGCATTTTCACTTTTTTTTTTAAAAAAAACTTAGGTGGTTTATTTTATATATTTATTGTTATTTATTTATTTATTTATTATCTTTAGTGTTGAAAAGTAATTACTGATGTCCTTCCCGTTTTTTTTTCTTTTGCATTGACCCGCTCTACCCTGCACACCCGCCCCCACCCCCCCAGAACCTTCACCACACTATTGTCTTTTCCTTGTGTCAGTGGGGGATATGCCATTAATGCATATAAGTTCCCTAGGTTTAATCTCTCCCCAACCACCCCACCCTCATCTCCCTTCTGAGATTTGTTATGCTTCTATGTCTCTGGATCTTATTTTGTCTCATCTGTTTATTTTGTTCATTAGATTCCACATATGAGTTAAGATAATGTGATACTTATCTTTCTCTGGGACTGGCTTATTTTGCTTAGCATATACTCTCCAGATTCCTCTCTGCTTTCTTCAAATGGTAAGAGATCCTTCTTATTTGTTCATGCTTCTATGTATCTGGATCTATTTTGCTCATCAGTTTATTTTTTAGTTCATAGATTCCACATATGAGTAAGATAATGTGATACTTATATCTTTCTCTGACTGGCTTTTATTTTGCTTAGCATAATACTCTCTCTCAAATTCCTCTATGCTTTCCAAATCGTAAGAGATCCTTCTTTTTTAACAGCTGCTAGTTTTATTCCATGGTGTTTAAAATATGTACAATAGCATTTTTTTATCACTACATCTTACTGATGGGCATTTAGGTCTTGTTTCCAGAGGAATCTTAGCTTATTGTAAAAATTGCACCACCAATGAGCATAGGGGTTAATATATTCTTTTCTGACTGGTGTTTCAGGTTTTCTTAGGATTTATATCTTCTTACTCCAGGGCACAAAGGAAACTAAGTGAGATAATTTTTAAAAAACAAATGGGAACTAACATCAAAATAAAAAGCTTCTGCACACCAAAAAAAATGATGAAAAAGGAGGCCAATGAATTGGGGGGGGAAAAACATATTTGCCAATGATACATCTGATAAGGGGTTTGATTTTCAAAATATATAAGAAACTTTCTCAGACCAAAACTTAACAAAAGGAAATGGACACATCCAATTGCAAAAATGGGGCAAAAGGCTTTAAATAGACACTCTCTCCAAAGAGTAGTAGGACGTTACATAAGGCCAAGAGACATGAGAAAAATGCTCTCTCTTTTCTCTTTTCTTTTTTTTCCTTTTTTTTCTTTTCTTCTTCTCTTTTTTCATTTCTTGTCTTTTTCTTTTTCAAACGTAAAAACTCGATAATATTTCTTGTAGAGGATTGCAATTACAAATGACAAAAGGTTATCACCTGTCAGAAATAGTATTATGTTAATATTAACACATCATCACAAATGATAAGTTTGGCGAGGATATGGAGTAGGAGAGAGGAAAAAAAAGGGAAACAACTAGTTTGGGCATGCTGGTGGCGGAATGCAGAACAAATGTAACAAACATATCCACAAACCCAACAAAATAAACACCCCAAAATAATGGTACAGGTCTATGTGGGAAAGAGCTAGTGTGGTTATTCCTAAAAGAAATTAAAAATGAACTCCATTTTGACCAGTGACCACACTTCTAAACTATTTAAACTTTAAAAGCTGTTGAGTGATTCCAAAGCACCCAAAATGTGACAGCAGGTAGTTTTTAAAACCTCTAGTGATCATAAAATACAATAATCTTTACTTTTGCTCTCTTTAACTCATTCTCTTCTTAGATGGGCTTAGTATTTACCGAAGGAACTTTTTCTAAATCAAAATTTCCTGCTCCCCCTAGCCAACAGCGGTGCTTTTTGACTCTCGTGGATAGAGCATTGGCTTGCGGAAACTGAAGGGGTCCCAGGTTCAATTACGTCAAACGCAAGAGGCTTTTATTGCTACGGGTTGCGGGCTCGATTTTTTTTACCCAGTGTGGAGGCAATGCAGCGAGGAAGCCCATCAATGATTATCTCTCCTCATTGATGTTCTTATCTCTTTCTCCTTTCTCTCTTAATTTCAATAAAAATCAAATAGATAAATCAATCAATCAAACAAAATTCCTTTGAAATGAGAAAACATATGGTTTCCCTAAGCTTACATTAAAACTCACAAGTTTAAGGCTTCAGTAGTTACCAATTTAAAATTTACCACTATTTTGTAGAGATTTTCCAATGCTTGCAGAGACAAATTCAATACTATTTATAAAAACATTTTGAACCCTGTTAGTAATATAAAATTATTTCTAATTTATGTTTATGGAAAAAAAAATGACATCTGCTCTTAATTGGGAAGTTTCATAAAAAAAAATCAGACAAAGTAAAAAACAAATTATTCACTAAAATGAAGAAGAAGGGAATTTGAAATGTACTAATGCAGGTTGTCTTTACTGTTTGGAGATTCATTTCATTTCTGCCTTTGGACCTTGCAAATTCCAGATCCCAATTTATTTTTGAAATTAAGTTATATAAAACCATTATAAAGAATACATTACTCTGCTTCATTTTATAGGTTTTCTTATAAGCACCAGGACTTGAGCAGATTTACTGAAGCCAAATTGTTTTAAAAGCAGTTTTTACATTTTTTTCACATCCCTTCAGTGAAGATTTTCGGAGAATGTAACGGGAGCTCTGATGCAGATAGTCAGCTTCTGTACACAGGTTAACTCTGGCGCACAATGAGGAAAAAATGTCAACGATGTTGATAAAGCACTTGGGAAAATATTTGGATACCCAGAAAAGAAACTATTAAAAGACTCTAGAGATATCGCTGTGCACTCCCCCCGAACCACAAAAACACTATTTTGTAGCTACCCTTTTGTCACTAAATAGTTCAATGTAAGTGGATTTCTGAGGAAAATATTTCTATTTTAAAAAAGGATATTTAAAAAATTTATTTTGTTAAAGGCTGCTTTAAATTTTTCTTTTCATTGATTGATCTTATTTTTATTGGCTGCTTTTTCTAATTTTAAAAAAATTAATTTTAGAATGAGAGAGGAAGGGGAAGAGAGAGGGGGTGATAGGAGAGAGAAGTAATCATTTTGTTGTTCCACTTATATTTTTGCCTTCATTGGTTGCTTCTTGTATGTGCCATGACAAAGATCAAACGCACTGCCCATTCCTCCTGCTGCTAAGACAAAAGAGGAGGTGGGTACAAGCGCAGTTAAAGTCAGGGTGATTGATGTTGGGGAGGGGTGTCAGTCAATCCCCCCCCCCCACACTGAGAGAACAGGAAATGGATGGCAGAATGGGCTATGACCACCTGCAAGCCTATTTGGGAGTCTTCATAATCCCCTAAAAATATAAAAAGAGTTTGCTCTCTTGTGAGTTTGTGGCTTGTTGAGCTCTCATATCCCTGCTTCTTGCTATTCGCCTGTGTGGCCCATGCAATGGGATTGTGAACTGTTTTTTATTGCAAGTGGGAAACAAAACCTCTGCTAGCCTGAAGAGGTATTAGGGTTGCTTCCTACCTGGAACAGAAACTCTGGGCACTGGCTCTAAAGTCTAGCCTTCTTAAAGCCACAGTTACGACTTCTTTTTATGGCAGGACTGAAGGAGGGGGGGCCCTTGGAAACTCAGAGACTTATTCCACGCAAATGAAATTCACTCCTTTCTTCCCATGTGAGTTCAGGAAAATTCTTGTTTCGGGATATTGCAATGGAATTCCACTCGCCCATTAGCAACCGCGGTGGGGACATGACTTCCCCACCAGTAACAAGAAACCAGACACAAAAGGCACTCACTAATGGACTCCATTTATATGACAGATTCAGAAAAGGTAAATTCATAGAGCAGAGGGTTAGATTAATGGTTGGCGGTGGGAGAGGAAGGATATAAACTGTTTGATGAGTTTGGTCTTTTTTTTGTGGGGGTAGGGAGCCATAAAATGTCCCAGAACTAGATAGTGGTGATAGTTATACAACATTGTGAATGCACTAAAAGTCACTAAAGATTAATATTTATGTTGTTTGTTTTACACATATAAAAAAAAAAAAGCCCCATATTATTGTTGTCGGTTGTATTGTGCAAAGGCATTGTGGGACATAGTTTAGTTACTTTCGTATAGAACATAATTTATCCTCACAACAATTAGACACAATTATTACCTCTTTTACTAAAGACTGAGAACAGGTTCAAAATATGTAAGGAAATCATGCCCAAGAGTAAATCAGATATAAGCAAGAGGCCGGGGACTTAACTTGAGGCCTTGGGGAGTATTTAGTATACTATGCACACCACTGTCATAATCGGAAAATACTGTGTTGCTGCCTCAAATAACTGTATGATTTAGCGAAATGGTTTAATAGCACCAATCAGTAAAAAATATTTTAAAAATATGCACTTGAATAGAAGGGAAATTCTTATGACATAATGATAAACTGGGAAAAAGGAAAAATCACCACTGACAATAAAAAAAAATTCACATATACACCATTTTGTATATAAACACATACACATATGGTGTATATTATACAAGGACAGTTTTGAACACTAAAAGTTAAGTATGTTTTACATTTCTTCTCATTTTCAGGACATTAACTACATAATAGAGTGATTTTATTTTCTTCATTTTTTTCTTTTAGAAAAATTAGGAAAAATATTATGTAATCAGAAAAATAAAATATATATTTTAATATATTTTATTGATTTCAGAGTAGGAAGGGAGAGGGCAGAGAAAGATAGAAAAACATAAATGATGAGAGAAAATCATTGATCGGCTGCTTCTGCATGCCCCTCTGGGGGGATCGAGCCTGCCAACCAGGCATATGCCCTTGACTGGAATTGAACCCTGCATTCTCTTCTGTCCGCAGGCTGATGCTAAGGCAATAAACATATTTTTAAAGAGCCGCTTTTGATTGAAAAATGTTGTAGGAACCTTAGATGGACAGCATAGGAAATGCCTGTACACTTCACCTCTCACAACCACATCAAAAATTACAACTAAAACACAGAAACAACCATCATACAGAAACTGCCTGAAAGCTGGGCTGAAGGGAAGTCCCTACACCTAGAGAAGTTAACAAAGTAAAGCCCGCTCACACTGGTAGGAGAGGAGGAGGCGCCAGCAGAAACCAGCTGGACCAAGCACCCACGTGTAGCGTGTTTCTAATAAGGAGGGAGATTGGATTGCAGAGGCTGCCCTTGAAAGAGCAAGGGGGGTCTCAGCCCCCACTCCAGCCCCAAGTCCAGGGGGTCCCAGGACGCTGGAAAAGAGAAGTTCCTTAACTACTGGCTGTAAAAAAACAGGTGGGGATTGGAATTCAGTGACATCGAGGCTGCTGGAATATCCAGTTGTTCCTTTTAAAGGGGCGACACACAACTTACGACTCACTTCCCTCCAGCTCCAGTGGCCAGGGAGAGGCTCTGAGGGACCCAGACACTACAGGGAGGAATGGATTGTCTGGCAATCGAGGCAGGTACATGGGGAAAGCGCTTTCTCCCAGACAGGGGTGCTCACAGGGGTCATTGGGAACCTCCCCAGTCAAGGGCTGCTGGAAGCATATCCTTTTCCATCAGCTTGGCCCCCACATGTTTGCTCCTCCATGGTGATTCCCTGAGGCCTGCCCCATTCAATTTGCAGCCATCCATACCTGGTTTTTAAGAAGCTTTTGTCCATATTGATTGGGCTGTCCTGGCTCAGGGCTTCAGACTTTGCTAAAAACCTCTCAACAAGTTGCAGCTGTGGCGAATGGCCAACCTACCAATAAAGGCCAAGACTGATGAGCACGGAGCCTGCCAGCTTTCACAGCTGGGCCTCTCGCCTGTGGCACCCCCAAAGCCCAATTTACAATATCTCCTGTAGGGTTTAGTCCAGGCAGTGGCTGACTTTGCACCTCCCTGGAGGGACCTAGAGCCAGTGCTGGTAGAAGCTTTGGAGCATAGCAGATTAAAAACTTGCATATCCACTCAAGAGGCAGACTCAAGTAGTGAGGCACAAAATCCAACTGAAGAAGTCCTTGCTCCATAGGGGTGTCTCCTGCCAGCATTTTCCCACTGTAGTAGCCCAAACCAACTGGTACCTCACTGATATTGGCGCCGGATGGGGTCAATTCCTCATTAGAGATTCCCAACTCAATGCTACAGAATAGCATAAAGCCCCCCCCCCATCCCCCCCCCCCCCTTCCCCCCCAATGCTCAACTATAAGATTGTGCACACAGCCCCCTCACAGGAGGTGTACTTAGAGTGCTAGACTCAGGTGATCACTGGGGAGGTTACTGGGCCTACAGGGAACATTACTACACAAAGCCACTTACCAACTCCAGGAGGACTAGCATGCTCTATTGGTATATAAAATGAAACACAGGGAACGCAGGTCAAAATGGCGGGGACAAAGAAACATGTCTAAATGAAAGAAATGAAAAACCAAGCAAATTACTGGACACAGAATACTACGGATGGTTATTAAGGTTATACTCAAGGATCTTCATAAGACCTTCGGGGGCTTCTTA
Organism: Ia io; assembly: GCA_025583905.1. Classification (NCBI taxonomy): domain Eukaryota; kingdom Metazoa; phylum Chordata; class Mammalia; order Chiroptera; family Vespertilionidae; genus Ia; species Ia io. Next base: position 16,192 of record JAJQQW010000936.1, on the reverse strand, counting down.
GTGATATTTTTTCAAGAATCTTAGGTGAGAATGTCAATGGACATGGCAAAGGACCAGTCCAAAATTTAAGCATTATATAACAGACAAATAAATAATAATTTAAGGGATTCACCGTATTAGTGTAGAGGATTGTGAAAATCATATCAACACAATTTGGATTATTAAGGGGAAGCTCAAAACAAAACCAAACAAAAGGAAACACCCAATCAGAAGAGCAAAAAAGGAAAAAGAGTCCAAAAATATGAAGTAGTGTAAGGAGCCTCTGGGGCGGCAATTTTCAAGGTACCAACATTTCATTTTTTGGGGGTGCCTCGCAAAAGGAGAAGAGAGATAATAAAATATTGAAAAACCTATTTGAAGATATAATGACAGAAAAACTTCCCTACTTGTGAAAGACAAGGGACTTATAAGACAGGTTGGTAGTGAGTCCCCAAACAAGAGGAACCCAAAAAGAGGCCCCCACACAAGAAACATCAAATTTAAAGGCATAGGGTTAAGACAGACAGAATCATAAAAGCAGCAAGAAAATGCAATTAGCTACAAGGGAGTATCCATACACCGTGAGCTTATTTCTGAAACAAAAACTTTTAGGCCAGAAGAGAATAGCAAGAAGGAAATAGTCAAAGTGAATTTGAAATGAATGCAAGAACCTACAATCAAGATTACTCTACTAGCAAAGCTCTTCATTTAGAATTGAGGTGTCGTTAAAGGTTGCACAGACAAGGAAAATGCTAAAGGAGTTCATCACCACCAATCCAGTATTACCTGAAATGTTGAAGGGTTTTCCTTAAGAAGAGGAGAAAAAAGGAAGAAGGGAGGAGGGAAAAAGCAGTGAGGTGGAGGAGGAGGGGAGGAGGAGGAGGGAGATAAAAATTATGGGACCAATTAAATGGCTAAAAATACATATCTATCAACAGTTGTAATCTAAAAATCAAAATAATATGAACAATAAATCTAATGAACATAAGAAATTGGTGAATAAAATCACATCAGAGGAATGAAACATGGGACAGACTGGACAAATCTCAGAAGAAGGGAAGATTAACCAATGATATTACCTGTGGACACAGACAGTAAGGGGGTTGGTGGATAGGCCCTGGAGTGGGATTGGAACTGGATGGCAGGGAGCTATGAGGGAGAAAACTTGGGACATCTGAATTCTCTCAACAATAAAGATTTTAATTTTTTTAATGAGAAAAAAAGAGCCACTTACAGTGTTTCTATGTGATAATTATGCATTTAAATTATTCAATCAGATTGCAAGAGATTTTGCTTTACATCTTAGTCATAGTAATATAAATAATTTTGTAAACTTTAAACTTGACTTCTTTCTCTAATAAAGATTCCAGGGGACCCTTAAGCACTGGTTATTTTTTTAAGCAGTTCTCTAAATATATTTTTGAAGAAGGAAACTAGGAGGCCAAGATCACAAATCAATTTATGAATCAACAGCCAACATACGGAAAAATATTTTCAATGACTTGGAAAATCGGATTAGATGATTGAATCATGGAAGTTGATTTTAATCTTGAATCTGAGGACTATTCTATCTACAGTAAAAAAATCGAAGATGATGTTTCTATACACAATTTTCAGTTTTATTTCCTCCAGAACTTAAAAATATTATTTTTACTCCAAGGACTTTCTAAACAATACATTATTCATCTATGATCATTCAGGGAGAATATGAACCTACATAAATATATAGTACAAACTTCTAAGCAGTTTCTCTTAAAACTTTATTGTCAATTCAAGTTCTCTGGATTATATGCAGAATTCTGACTAATAGGTTTGTTGGGTGGAAGTGTGAGTGTCATGCAGTGCTAAGATGTCAGATGTTGCTGCTGTTGCTTCTGGGGGCAACACTTGATAACAAGCTATGTCTCTTTAAGCCTTTCAAATGGGGATTAATGAACTCCATCACAAAAAAAAAAAGGGGACAATTTCATTGCCCCCAAAACCCTTAAAAAAAAGGGGCCAAACTCTCATTTAAAAAAAAAAAACAAACAGGTTTCTAAGGAAGGGGGGACTGTCATGATTTTTTTCAATATCACTCCCTTTCCATTTTTCTTTATCAATTTTTCCACATTTATTTTCCAAAAAAATAAAGTATATCTTTGCTAAAAATTTGCAACCAGTTAAGGCCCTCAAGCGGTTGGGTCAGTGGGATTGAGTTTGTGTGGGGGAATTGGACTTTTTTTCTATTAATAAAAAAAAAAAGAAATTCACATCGGGGGGGGGACCCTTAATGCACACTGGTATTTTTTTAATAAGTTCTCTAACAAAATTAATTAATTTTTGAAGAAAAGAAATAAAAAACTAGAGGGGGCCAAGGATAACCCAAATCTTTTAATTTCAGTAATAAAAAAAAAATAAAAATAATCAATAATAAAACAAAAAAGAAAAAATTATAAACACAAAAAATCAAAAAAAAATAATAAACAAATAAAATAAACAAAAAAAAAAAACAAAAAATAAAAAAAAATAAAATAAAAATTAAAAAAAAAAGAAATAAAAAAGAAAAAAAAAGAAATATTTATTATATAATAAAAAATGAAAGACCAAATAAAAAGAATAAAATGAAAAAAAAAAAAGATAATAAAAAAAAAAAAAAACTAAAAATAAAAAAATAACAATAAAAATACAAAATAAAAACAACAAAAAAATACACAAAAAAACTACATTAAATGCAAATAAAAAAAATATAAAATAAAAAAAAGAATACAAAAAGTTTGTTATTAAACAAATAACAAAAAACACAAAAACAACACATAAATAAAAAAAAAGAAAAAAAACACAAAAAAAAAATAAAAAAAATCATCAGTACGATGACAATAAAAAATAAAATCACCCACCCAAAACAAACCACACAAACCCCCAAACAGCACAAATAAAAACATAATAAAAAAAAAAAAAAATTCAACCGGGCGAACATCAAAAAAATCCCCACCGCCCCCCCAAAAAATTACTCCGCCACGAATAATATAAAACCCCCCAAAAAAAAAACAACCACCAGACGCTAAAAAAATACAAGATAAAAACACACAAGCTTCCGGAAGCGTCCCAAAAATCCCCAATCATAAACCGTCCCCTACCCATACCCAGCATCGGCACCCCGCAAACAAACACAACAAAAAACCTCACACATACACCTAAAAGCTACCCCCCAAGTAACCAAATCCCTACCAATAAAATAAACAAACTAAAAAAAAAAAAAAAAACCCCACCCACTAAAAACTAAAAAAAAAAAAAATTCCATACAAAAATCGGACAAAAAAATAAAAACAATAATAAATAAAAAAATACAAAAAAAAAATAAAATAAAAATATATCAATCAAAAATATTCAACAAAATATTAATCGACACACTAAGATATATAAACACCCCAGATTAAAAAAAACAAAAAAAACTAAAAAACAACACCCATATAACAAAAAAGCAAACCCCGCACATCAAAAAATAAAACTTGCCCCACAAAAAAAAAAAAAAAAAAAAAAATATAGACTAAAATAAAAGAACACAATAAAAAGACCGACAATAATAACAATAAAAATAAAATATTATCGAACAGTTAATAATTTAAAAATAAAACCTAATAAATAAAAATTTAATAAATAAAATATACATTAATAAAATAAAAAATAAATTAATTATAAATATTATATAAACTTCTTTAATAAATAAAAAATATTTATTAGACCGTAATAGTTAATATCATTAATAATTATAATAAGAAACTAAAAAAGCATAGAACAGATATATATTTCAAACAAATACTAAAAAAAAAAAAGTATTCTAAAATATATTAATAATTTACATTAAATTATATTTTTATTTAATAATACATACCCATATTTTAATATAAATAAAATTTACAATATATAATAATAATTTTCACTAATATTTATTACAATAATAATTAATATTTAATAAAAATTTCTTTAATTAAATAAACAAAAGATTAAATTCTCAAACCATCTAATTAATTATAATTTTTTAAAATAATTATAAATTTTAATCACCTCCATAAATTTGTTTAAAATCCAAAAAAATAAAAAAACCCATCCAAACATTTAATAAAAAAACCAAAACACAAGAAATATCAAACTAAATATAAACAAATAACAACCAAAACAATACAGAAAAATTAAAAAAAAAACAACCAATAAAAAACAAGAACAAAAAAAATAACACAAAATTATAAAAAAAAATAAATAAAAATTAATTTAAACTCAAACAAAATAAAAAAACATAGTTAAACATCCCAGTGAATAATAAAGGCACTCCAATTAATATAAAAAAAATAAAAAAGAATAAAATTTATATAAAAAGGGAATAAGGAAAATATAAATCAAATAACAAACCAGCAATAAAAAAGAAGTATTTTATTTTGACTAAATCCAAAATAAACATAACAAGTGGTCAAAAAAAAAGAATATTGCAAAAAACTTATTACTGGCACTTTCAAATCCCTTCGATTTAATTTAAAAACAACCACAAAAGGAACAAAGAAAAAAAGTAACAAAATCTTCAAAAATTAGAAAATTTCAAAACTTTTTTCTTAAGAAAATGAAAAAGGGCCAAACAAATAAATTACAAAATGCCCCTTAGTGGAACCTTTAAAATAAACATCTTTTTCCAGGGTTTACAGCAAATAAAAATTTCCAAAAAAGCTATTTTTATAATAAATTGTAACAGGATAAACTCTAAAAAAAAAAAAAACCTAAATACTTTATAATGAGACCAATATTATAACTGTTTAAAATAAAAATTAAAAAAAGTTCTGTGCGGGATAAGGTGCTATAAAATGGGTTTCTGAGTAAATAGCCCAAACATAAAAAATAAAAAAAAAAGCGGTAAAATAATCAATTTTTTTGATAAATAGGAGTATGTCCCCCATATTGGCCTTGATTGGCTTCTAAAGAGGCAATTGGATAACTTTTTTCTAAACTAAAAAAGATATCACTTATAATCCAATTCAGATTCTCCATAAAAACTGGCTATAAATAGCGGACATTTATGAACCCTTACCACCCCTGCCCTTCCCCCCCCCTCCATCACATAACTCTTACGTATAAGAACAAAACATTATTCCTACCCCCCTCCACCCAAATTTTTATTTTCAATTGAATTAATTCCATTATTTTCTTTATTTAAACCCCTATTCAAAGTATAAACAAACCTAACACCCCATATGGTGGCAAGCATGCCCATCAATAAACCCCTACCAAATCACCCAAAAATTTCCCTTACCCATTCCCCTACCCCCCTCCACTACATAACAACAAAACCGCACCCTTTGCATACGCTCCCCGCAGACCCCAAATGAGACAAACTCAACCGATCCGGTGCACCCCACCTCCTACCCGTCCATTGGGATGTTCCCCAAAACCAAACGTGTACCCAAAACAACCACAGACTCCCAAACCACATCCAAACAAACACAAACACCACACAAAAAGTTTGGTTTAAACAAACACACCATAACAATTAGTGACTTAAAACCCACAACAACCAACACCTACAACCAGAAGATTGCCAAGATAGAGGAAATTTGGAAAACGCAGTCCAAAACTCAATGTCGCCCAACACCCACCCTTAACAACACCCCCCAAACCCTTAGTGGATAGCCCCCAACAAAAAAACAACAAATTGCCAGCTAGTTGAAATATTTAGGGTTTCCACACATGAAAACAAAAACATATTTTTGTCCCCCCGGTTTTAAAATTATTACCCACAAAACACAACATAAACCTGTTATCTCCATAGGGACAGCCCTGTTTTAAAAAAACCCAGCCTTTCGTCAACCCCCCCCACCCATTTATATGGTTATTTGAACCCCCACCCTTCCAAACTACAAAAAAACAAAAAATTATTTTTGTTAAAACCCAATACATGAGGGAGCTTTTTCCACCCAACCCCACACAAAACCCAACTAAGATTTTTTTGGAAACCACCCACCACAACCAACCCCCCACCCCACCCTAAAACCACCTGCCCAAAAAGCCCCACCCAAAAATTTTTGTAAAAACAAAAAAAACTAAACAAAAACACAAACACAAACACAAACAAAACATGGTTCTTTTTTTTGCTTTCTAAAGTTTAAGTAAAAATTATTTTCTTTCAACAACAAAAGAAAAACCAACACAAACCCCCAAAAAAACTACCAAAATTTACTTTAAACAACGTATTTTTTATTGAAAAATAATTTTTATTCAAAGTGTTTTTTGTAAAAAAAGTACAAAAACAAATGTTTGTTTATTGTAGACATTAATTTAATGTTTTTTGAATTTTCCCCAACATGATTTTTAACCAAACTATTTCCCATGATGGGGTCAACAACAAAAAAAACATTTAGTAATTTAATTTTTATAGTCATCATATAGGTGTTGAAACACAATTAATTATAAAACCGATAGGACTGTAGTGAAAAGACATGTGGTGAGAATGATTAAATAGAGTAAAAAATGTGGATAAATGGGGGTAAAAGGTGGCACTTAATTTTTTTTTTTATAGTAAGGTCAACACAAACTAAAAAGGGAACTTTTTCAGTTAAAGTTTATTGGACTTTCACTAAAACAGTGTTTTTTGTTACCCTTGGTTTTTTTAGGTAAAATTCCCAACTGGTTGGAATACTTCTTTTGGTTATATGCGGATTATTTTTTAAGTAATTGCAATGCATTATTTAATATGTTTTTGTTTATTTTTTTGTGATTTATTTTTTTTCGATGGTTTTTTTTTCTAAAATTTGTTTATTTCCTCTATTTATTTTTCTAACTATTAGAAGAAAATTTTTTTTTAATATATTATATTCTTATATTTATATAATATGTTAAAATTCTATTATTGTTAATTATAATCTATAAATATAATATACATTAATAAATTATTTCAGGGCAGTTTAAAGGATTGTTTTAATATTTTTCAAATTTATTATGTAATTTGTTATATAAGATATTTGCTCAAAATGTTAAGGTTAAAGTTTTTATTTCATCGATTATAAAAATTTATTATTTATTTTTCCCCAAATTATTTAACTGGATATAAAAATTTGGCCCCTTTTTCCCTTGAGACTATTGTATTAAAATATGTATTTTTTTGTACTAGATAATAGTTTTTGGGACTTAAGTTATATAGGCCCGTTATGTCCTATGAATTTGCAATATATGTTGTTTTTATTGTGAAATTATTTTCTGGACTTGTTAATTTTAATAATTTTGTTTAGAGTTTATATGGAATTGGTAGAATTTTATTCCTTTGAAAATCTTTGTTATTTTTTTTTTTGTTGTTTTTTGATGTTTTTATTTTTTTTTTTTTATTTTATTTACTTTTCCTTTTTGTTTTTTGGGTTATTTTTTTTTTGTTTTTTATATTTTTTTTTTTTATTTTTTTATTTTTTTTTTTTTGGTTTTATTTTATTTATTTTTATTTTTTTTTTGTTTTTTTTTTTTTAGTTTTTTTTTTATTTTTTTTTTACATTTTTTTTTTATTTTTTTTTTTTTTTGTTTTATTGTTTTTTTGATTTAAATTGTTTAATTTTTTTATTTTTTTTTTTTTTTTGTTTTTTTTTTATTTTAATTATATTTTTTTTTTTTTTATTTTTTTATTTGTTTTGTTATTTTTTATTTTTTTTTATGTTTTTTTTTTTTTATATTTTTTATTTTTTTTTTAGTTTTTTTTTTATTTTTTTATTTTTTTTTTTGTATTTTTTTTTTTTTTTTTTGTTTTTTTTTTTATTTTTTTTGTTTTTTTATTTTATTTTTTTGTTATTTTTTTTTTTTTTTTTATTGTTTTTTGTATTTTTTTTTATTTTTTTTTTTTATTTTTTTTTTTTTTTTTTTTTTTTTTTTTTTATTTTTATTTTTTTTTTTATTTTTTTTTTTTTTTTTTTGATTTAGGGGGGTTTGTTTGTTATTTTGATGTCCTTCAGATTTGGAAAATCCGGGGCTGCGAAGGGGGGAAGCCCAGGGTCCTTGGTTGATTTGCCGGGCGTGGGGGAAGGGAAGGGGGGTCTTAACTTATTTTTTTTTTTTATAAGTTATGGGTGAGTTTTAATAACTTTTAAATGAAAAATTATATAAATTTTCCTGGGAAAAAGCTTGGGTTAGGGGAAACATTCAAGGGAAAGGCCCTTTACTTCTTTGTCGTCGAATTTTTTTTTGTGTGGCATTTTTATGGCCTGCTAATTAGATAAAATAATCGGTCCATTATCAAAATGTCTTTGTAATCTGCATCCTTTTTATCAGTTTAAAATCCCCAAAATTTCCAAAGGCAAACCCCCAACTTTGGGAAATTTGCCTTCTGCTTGGACTGCTGTGTTTTTTTTTTTTTTTTCAAAAGAGAAGCAAATAAAAAATAAAGGGTCCATTGCATGATTCCATAAGGAAAAAACTTCAGTTACAGGTTTCAATTGCTGCAAATCTTTACTGGCCCCTTTTCCTGCCCCACCCCAAAAATTTGCCCATTCCTTCCCAAATCAATGTTAATATTTATTTTGGGTTTGTTCTTTTCCTTAGTTCTCAAACCCTTTGTCTTGAAAGTTTGGGGCCTCATTGTTTTTTCCGGGGGAGGCTTCGTGGGGGGGACTGGGGCTGTGTACTTTTTATAAACTTACCCAGCCATCCCAACATTATTGATATTTGGTATAGTTTTTCCCTATTGTTTCTTGGATTATTTAATTACAAGTAATTCAGCCCGTTCCCACTCAATTCTACTAACTTTATCCAGGGACATTTTTGTTTTTTTTTCCTGGGGCAGGATCAAAATGGGTGGCCACCACTGTAAAGTAAAATTAACCTCTGCGGAAAGTTTTCATAATAACCACCCCCCAACATGTACAACAGGGGGCCATTTCCATTGTCCCCCAAACCAGGAACCAATTGCAGGAGGGGGGAAGCCCCACTGCTTCGTGGCATGCTGCTCCTCTGGGCCCCCTTCCTGCCTCAGCCACTTTCATGGTTCCCAATGTTTTGCACATTCAAAAACTCCCTTGGAGCAAGTGGGTTTTGTTTGCCACAAAAGTGTAGGCCATTTTTAATTTGTGCCATAAAATAACCAAAGAAAAAAATGTGAAAGCAAAGTTATGGGGGGGATTGGGGGAAAATAAGTTTAAATGGAATAACGCAAAGTAAACTAATATTTTGGAAAATCATACTGAGGACCTCAGTGTAAGAAAAAAAAAAAATACATTTTTTTTTTATAGGCAAAAGGTCTTGGCACAGGTTAGGGAAGTGGAAAGTTAGGTTAAGAACCTTATAAATTCAAAATTTTCCATACTCTTGCTAACTGGGGGAACAAAGATATTATTACACTAGTTTAAGTTTAACCTTTGGGCTTTTTCTGTTATGGGCCTTTGCTTTTAGTTTGTTTTGTGGATTCTGTAAAAATGGGAGAAAAAAAAATAATAATCTCCTACTTTCCTTAAGGGGGGGTTTTTGCGATAAATTTAGATTTAATGGCATTCTTTTCTTACACTCAAATTGCAAGTGTCTGAACATCCATTTAGTTTAATTTATTTTAAAAAAAAAAAGATAGGTTTTTGCTGGTCAGAATAAGCCTTGTTGTTTTGTTCATTTATTATTTTTTAGAAAGAAACTGGGGCAGTGGGCAGGTTGGGTATTAGGCTTTAATTGCTATCATATATCTTTTCCCTATGTTAATATAAAGTTGGGGTTTTTCAAAGAGGGTGTATTTTAAAGTGGGGCCCTCTCTAATATTTAACCTGCTGTTTTCAATTATTTTTTAACTGTGTCTTCCTTACTTTTGCTCTTTGATTTTTTAGTTTTTTTCTCCTCATGCTTCGGATTAGCTCCTTCTTTTATTCTGAAAAAAAGTGATGTTACAACCGAGAGGGGACCTTTTGTCTTTCCCGTAAAATTCTCTTTATGGTTTCTCTGGGAAAACCTAAAAAACAAAAGGGGTAAATCCTAAGTAAAAAATGGGGCAAAACAGAGGATTTCAAATTTTTCCAAATGATTTGAATTTACATGAGGGATAAAAAAATTAAGATAAAAATATTTTTTTCCTTTATCAGTTCAATAAACATAAGCTAACATCAATCTTCTCTATTGGATAAAACTCCCATTATTCATGTATTAAATATTTTTGGTTGGGGGGGTTTTATGCTTTTTTCTTCACTTCAAAAACCCACAACATTCTTCCAGAGGAAAATAAAAATACCACAAAGTAATCCCATGAAAAAGCATGTGAAAATTAATATATTTCAGTTTCCAGAATTACAATAGGGCATGAAGAAAAATTTATTTCCTAAATCTCCTAAAACGAAAGAAAGACCAAAATTAGATTTTTTCCCACAGGTCTTTCTGAGTTCCATGCATTTTGGATTCTAGGGGGATATAAATCCCCTTTTCCGGGAGATGGTTGAATCCTGGAATACAGTTTATCAAACATTAGGGAAACCCACACGAAGGTAATTATCAGCATAACAGCATATGGTAGAATTATATTTCTACTATAACAAAGACAATGCAAAAATCTTGTTTTGGACAGTTGCTGGAACATGTGTCAGAAAATAATGAAGAAATTATTAAACTCGGTTGTTGACATTATAAATGGGGCATGACTCAGATTCATTTGGATTTGATTTACAATACAGACCTTACACTGTTAAAACACAAATAGTAAGGACTTGAAAGAAGTAGTACTTTTTAAATGGTGACATTAAGTGGCATGAATGTGACCTGATGTATCTGCTGCAGGATTCTTTTATCCAAATTGAAAGGAAAGAGACTTGGATTTTTACTCTCAAATCCTATACAGTGTGTTGCTGATTCACATCATTGCTACTGATTCCTAAGTGCCCACCTACATGCTAAACAGTTAGTAGTTGCTTTTTGGGATCAACTCTATTTCCCTCAACAAAACTCTATAACAAGCATGATATCATCGATTTTAGAGATGAGAATGAGCTTATAAGCAGCTTACCCAGGGCCACATAGTAAGTGACCAGAACCAGGATTCATCCCCAAGCCTCCATTATTCAAAGTTCATGTTCTTTCCACTATGCCCTCGCTGCCATCCTTGTGCTACGCTAAAGTCTTATGACCATGGGTATGAGGGGAATTACTTCAAACCTGAAAATTAATCCTGGACAGTCCATTCCAAAATGGTGGACACTGCACGATGCTTTCCTCAAGTCTAGGCTGTCTTGTCTACACCAGACTCAGGATTTATTTGTCTCCTATAATTTGGACAATGTTCTTTGAAGCAGGTGGGCCAAGGAGAAAAACTAGGTTAGTCATGGAGCTCCACACAATATGTTCACACACACACACCACACACACACACACACACACACACAACACACAACCACAGAAGCTGAGTAGTGGTTACCTAGAATAGGACATTCCATTACCATTACAGGGCTGATACCACAAAGCTGGTGTATGGAAATCAAAGGGTCTATACAACGCCTGCATTTCTCAGCATGGAATAGGCAGGAAAAATATGGGCTAGTGGGCTTCCTGGCTTCTTCTAATTGGAAATCTTCTGTTAGCCATCATTTTAGGCTGCATCGATGCAAAGAAAGAATATGGTGATCCTGTAGCAGTTTTCATGTGAAATGCACTCATTTTCTTCATCATATTTGGTTAAGCTGTATTATAATAAAACATTAGTCAGTTCCCATATCTAAAATGTAATGTTTATGTATTACAACTATCTTAAGATAGTCTGTACTTTCTAGTATCCCAATTAGCAATAGGTAATATTGTTAGTGTGCACATAGACAACAGAGTATTTTATTCCAAGAGCTATAAACTTTTTATTAATTTACTTAATTTTATTCAAACAATTCTCACAAAAGGTGCAGTGAGCCCATATAAAAACACAACTAGAGAAATCATTTAACGGTTTCATACAAAGAAAAATGAAAATCGTGTCTATAACCAACTTCAGAGATAATGCTAATGTATCTAGTATGGGAGTATGTTTTACTTTATCTCTTACGATACTCAGGGAGAAGAACTCTGAAATCTCAAGAATGTTCATAGAGAAAGTTAATATAGAATCTGAGTGAATAAAGTGGAGTACAAAGGTGTTTGTTAATCTCTAAAACAGGTGGAGAAGCCGAACCCTCAGTAAACCTATTTAATTTTGTGAGTCACAAGACATGTCATCTAGGCACATGTCAGTGGGATGAAGCAGTGAAAGGATTGAGTTGTTTTGATTTTTAAAAGGTATTACTGACCTCATCACTACATTTGGCAAATTACTATTTCAATCCCAAAGATTACTATTCCTGTATGGCAATCAATGTTCCTACAAAATGAATGCATTTAAGGTCCTGTGGTGATATTCCATAATATCCTGATCACATCCTGCCTTGCATGAAGCAAATGACTCTCTGATCTACACAGTTTTACTTACTGAATGCACTCTGAGGGAGAGACGTAAAAACAGGTTGGCATCAAAACTCAGAGTAAGTGTTACTGAGTGGGTGTTACAGTCGTGAGGGCATTTCACACACATGTGAAGCCTCTTAGCTTAGATTTACTATGTGTGCCATGGGACGCATGCAGAACAGGCTCTCAGAGTCCTTCTTGTAAAAGCAACAAACCCTAATACGAAGAGCTTGTAACCATTAATATTCTGCCACCGTAAATCAGTCATTGTGCCCTGCGCTGTACCTTATCAGACAGCTGCACAGATATTCCAAGAGCACTTTTTATAAGGGTGTAATTATATCAGCTGTTGAGTGGTTACGTACAGTAAGTGTGCATCAGGGCCATTTCTATAGAACATGGTCCCTACAAAGGATAAAACATAGAACAAGGTTTGGTGGTAAGAAAGAAGAACAAAAAGCATCCAGAGTATGCACTCGGAAAATCAGTTCAAGGGAAGGAATGGACCGTTTAAGGACAAGTAAGACATTTTTTTTCCTCTCTCCTGTTACCACCCTTTAAGCTTGATGTAAGTGTTGTGTTCATGGTCATTCATGCTTGAAATGACACGCTAGATCCTCAGTTGCCCAGAGCAGGTAGAACTAAGTAGAGAAGGAGTGGGGCAGATCTTTTTTACAGGGAAGGGGACTACCTAATCTGAGAATGAAGGAAGACAGAGTGAAAAAAAAGGAAAACAGCAAAGATGCAAAGAAGGAAGCGATAGAGATGTTATGAAAACAAAGAGCTATCTTGGATATAAAAGAGGGTGCCAGAAAAACTTCGTCAAATGGTGTAGACTGCAATTCCTATGTGTTAGCCAATAAGCTCATATGGCTATTGAGTGCTTGGAATGTGGACAAGTCCAGCTTGAGATGTATAAAAATAACAGCAGATTTCATTGTCATAGTTTTAAAAATTAATGAACATATCTCAATAAGAATATTCATATTGATCCCAATGTTGAAATACTATTTTGATATCTTGGATTTAAACAAAATATATTATTGTTTTATATGAGTCTTTTAAACTTTTTAATTTTCTTTTTCATTTTTTAATGTGGTCCTACAAACTTTTGTTTTTATTTTATTTTTTTGATAATCTCACCCGAGGATATTTTCCATTGAATTTTAGAGAGAGGGAAGAGAGAGAAACCGAGAGATGAGAGAGAGAGAGAGAGAAGAGAGAGAGAGAGAGAGAGAGAGAGACATCTATTGTGAGGAGAGAACATCGATTGGTTTACCTCTTGAACGTGCCCGACTGGGGCCAGGGATGGAGCCTTCAACCGATGTATGTGCCTTTAACTGGAATTGAAACCTGCTACCCTTCATCTGCAGGCTGATGCTCATCCACGGAGCCAAACCCAGCTAGGCATGGGCTACTACAACTTTTAAAGGTCATATCGTCGCCTGGCTGGTGGCTCAGTTGGTTGGGCATTGTCCCATACACCAAAAAGATTGCGGGTTATATTCCCAGTCAGGGTACTCTTACATAGGGTGGAGGGTTTGACCTGGTTGGGCATGTATAGGAGGCAGCGATAGATTTGTTTCTCTTTCCATCAATGTTTCTCTCTCTCTCTCTCTCTCTCTCTCTCTCTCTCTCTCTCTCTCTCTCTTTATCTCTCTCAAATCAATTTAAAAAAAAACATATCCTCAGTGAGGATTTAAAGTAAAAGTAAATAGACAAATAAATAAATAAATAAAATCACATACATGGCTTTGCATCATTTTTTATCAGAAATGGTTCTACAATCAAGGATTTTGAGAAGATCCTTATTTGTAGATCTGAAGACTGAGTTTTAATTCGAGGGTTTAAAATAGTGAAATCAGGAAATAGAGGGATGAAGCATTGGTTGGTAAGCATGTATGGACCACTGGGTAGGGGTACTGAAGTTCAGCTAATGGAATCTTCAAGAAGTTTATTGTTGATTAAAGGAAGGAGAAGCAGTTGATAGCTTTAAGGAAAGTCAAGGGGGGTACAATGAGGCTTCTCCCACCTTTTTAAAAAATTTGAATAGGATGAGACATAGAATTTTTTTGCAGGACTGAAGATGCATGAAGGGAGGATTAATGTGGAATGTACCAGAATGGGAAGGTTGGAAGTAAGCACTACTGAAGGTTAGCTTTGGCCCAGAAAGATAGTCTTTGCTTGTTGAATAACCCATCCCCACATTGACCCCTTAGCTGTCGAGATAAGAATAAAAGAAAGTAAAATATATGAACCCTACCTTCACAGAGAGGTGTCAGGTACTACTTAGGCAGGTGACAGTGACCTTATCAACCCTTTGTACCTCCTATGATGAAGATATTTTACATTTTGCAATAGAATGACGGGGAACTGAGATTACATACAGGTTAAGCAACTCACTTATGTTTACACAACCAATAAGAAGAAAGTCCCATGGTTGAACAACAGAAATGCCAACAGTCAGAATGTATGGAGAATCAAAGGGTTCCAGAGGATGAGAAAATGGTTTCTTTATTAGGCTGTTTTTGAATGTTCCTAAGACAAAAACCAAAATGCAAACAATATATTTATAAACTCTAATTCTAAATGGAAATAGGTCATGTGTACATCAACACTTGGGGTCGATGGCAAAGTGCATTAGAGAGAAGGAGTGCCTCAGAGGAAGACACTGATGTGGGCAGAGGACGGCAACAGCACAAGCTGAGAATTCCTGTTCCAAATGATACGTGTTAAAGACGAACCAAAAAAATGGGGAACCATGAAAACAATAAGAAAGTACTGTCTGTTGATCATAGGATAAATGACCCAAGTGGCAAGAAGGTAATCATCTGCTGAACCAAAGTGATGCATTCAGGCGGAATAAAGCATCATCGTCCCTGTTGCTGCAATTAGTTCTACAATTGAGACAGATTCTTATTTTTGATCGTTTAATAAACTATGCGCAGGGGGTAAGCTAAGAATAAACAATTCAAACTAGAAATGCTTAAGATGAAAGATGACAATTATTTTCAAATTAGTTTCATTTTCTTTTTCCATGTGTGCGACAGTCCCAACGTTCTGCAAGAATTAGTTACTATCAGAGACACCAAACAAACAAAAAAAAATAATGGGGCAAGGGATCCAGTTATTTATCTTCTTTACAACCAAGACTTTTTTTTTTTTTATCATATTAATCTCTCTTCCATATTACCGAAAAATGCACACCATAGAAGAAGTGTTTTCAACTATAGTTGAAGGCCACAGGTGGACAGGTCTAATGCTACTTTGATTTTGAAGGCATGTTAGCATTAAACAACTATATTAGCGCCCATAGCTCTTTTTCTTTTTTACTGTAGGGAAAACCAATTTCCATTATTTTGAATCAGACAATAATCTAGTCAAATGCACTCTGTATTTAACTAGGCAATAACCAGACTTCAGACATTCATTTGCTTCTTTAGTGGTAAAGTATTACAAGCATTAAAGCCATGTCACTGATGTTTTGTACCTGAGGACTTGGACAAGCAGAGGAGAAAAGAATTTATGCCAAAAATGGGGATTGGCGTTTTTTTTAGATGCATTTTGAGACTGATCTCATTATTGGCTTGTTATTTGGACTCTATCTCAGAGTTTCCAGGAGGACAATTTTCTTTTGTGGAATTTGAAGCCTTCCATGAATTACTGGAAGTCAATGGGAAGATATAGTATTCCTAGAATTATCGAATCCCAGTATTCTCTGTGATGAGTATCAGGAAAGTAATATATTATATTATTCTGTCATAGGCAAACTTTGTTATTTTGTAAACGTTTACGATCGTTCTACCTCCCTGTCTGGAATCATAATTTT
>JAJQQW010000553.1:15000-22028 GCA_025583905.1 Ia io | reverse complement strand
GCCCCTCCAAAAACTTGTTGCTTTTTGGGCATTTTCCTCTCTTTCCCCTTTATTTGGGTTGGGACGATCGTTTAAGGGGTTTTCCAGTTTTTTTCCCAAAGGTTTTTCCTGGGGGGGGGGAAAAAAGTCATTTTCCCTGAATGGAAAAAACCATTAGAGAAAATTTGCAGAAAAAAAATTGTGGGGCCCCATTCTTCCTAAAATAACCCTTTCCCGTTTTCTTTTTCCGGGGGGGCCAGGGAAATTGGTTTTACCCCGGGGAAAGGGGCCATAGGGGTTTTTTTCTAAAATTAGAATCTTTTTCATTTTTCCTTTTTTTAAAATTTTTTTCAATGGTTTTCCTTTTTTTGCATTTTGGCCAAAAAGGAATCTGTGGGTCCTTTTTTAGCATTTTTTACTTTAAAAGGGAAATTCCCTTTTCCCAAATTTTGGGGGGCCCCCCAAAAAATTTTTTTTGGACCTCATAGGTTTACCCCCCCATTTTTCCTTTCCCCTCCATTCTTCTACATTTTTTTCCGGGTCAAAATTTTTTAACCCACCTCAAAGGGGGGGGTTTCTTGTTACCTATAAAGGGAAAAAGGCCCCCCCCCTTTTTTCAAAATTAAATTTCTATCTTTTTTGGTTTTTTTTTTCCTCTATACATAGCATTTTTATTTCAACCTGAGATTTGCCCTGGTACCCTTTGCTTTGTTTTACTCGTTTTATTGTTCTTTCCCCAAAATGCCCACCAGGTGAATGAAAAAAAGCTCAGGGGTTCACAAAAAAGGGCCATTTTCTATAAAAAAAAAATTGGTTTATGTTCACCCAGGTGCTTATAAATATTTGTGTAGTATGAATTGATTTTGGTTAATATTTTTAGGGGGCAGAGATTTATTATCAGTTATGTGTAATTTATTCCTAATCTTATTCTTATTCAGAAATTTTTTAATAAAAAACTTCCATTAATACTTTATAATAGGTTCCAATAACAGGTTCATATAAATAATTAATTAGAATATCTTAAATGGTGTCTTTACAACACAGATAGTATTTTTTTTATTTTTTAAATTATTTCTTGATTGGTGGGCTAAATTGATTTATAACAAATGTTGCATATTTTATATTAGATAATTAAGGATTTTTTTATATAAGATTATTTTACCTACTCTTTACCCCAAACTAATCTGTAGCATTTTTTGATGTTAATTATTTTTTCATTAATCTGTTATTGTATTTTAATAGTATCTAAACATAATAAGAAATTTATTTATTATAATTTTTCCAGTTCCCTTTTCTTAGGGGCTTCAACAAAATACCATGTAGTTTTTTCTAAGATTTTTTCTGATAAGCACTGTCAAGTGTAGCATTAGTTGAATAAAGCTTTTCATTAGGATAATTTATCAAAGTTCATATGTTAATTAAAACTTCTGGGAAATTGAGTAACAAGGGCCGGGCCTGGAGTCAATATGCTGGACATTTTCTGGGGATTCAGTATTTGATCTTGGGTAGTTATTTTATACTTTGTTCAAAGAGCCCTTCTAATTGCCTTATTTATTATGGAAATATTTTTTAATTGTATTGTTAGATTTTTCTCAGAGATGTCTTATGGATTGTATTTTAGTTTGTGTCCTTTAATCCTTATTAAAATTATTGGGGCTGGAGTGGCTGCTGGGGCAATATTGCTGGCTTATGCTCTAATGAGAGTCCTGGGATCCTTTCCAGGAATGAAAGTTCAGATTTTCAAGAGTTTATATGAGTATTATGTTGGAACTCCCATTAGTTCGGTTCGTTTTTGTGTAGATCCTACCCCCCAGGGGCGGCTAGTTTTTCCCCCGCACCCACTTACCCTAAATGAAGTTAAAACAACCTCTATGCCATGGACTTTAGGGCCACCAAAAACCCAATTTTCTTGGGGGAACTTGATTTATAACCAATTCCCTTTGGTGAGATTTGTGGCCTGATCGATTTTGTCTTGAGTTCTGGGTGTTGTGGGTGGGTGGGGGCTTTGATTTACCCCCTTGTGGCTAAAGAGTGGGAGACATAATATGTGCGGGATGCGTTGTGCCTTCAGGGATATACGGCCAATCGACCCATCAACAAAACTGGAAGGTGTTGTCCGTAGAGGTAAGGCTGTATTATGGTGCTCCAGTGATTGCCCGGTCCAGGTGTTTGTGTGGGCCCAGAGTATGGCAATGTTTTAAAGTTGGGGGGGCCACTAGTATTTTTCAAGTAGGTTGGTGTGTGAGGTTGTGGGAGGGGGGAGGGATGAAAAACTACTGGGGGGGGGGGTGAGCGAGAAAGGGTAGTGGGTGAGAAGTTGGGGGGGGCGGGGTGGGTGGGCCGAGTAAAAGGGGAGTGGGGGTTGGTGGAGGGGCAGGTTTTGGGGGGTTCCAGGGAAGTGGAGGCCCAGTGGGGGGCCCAGGGGCTCGGGGGGTTTTTTTTTCAAGCTTGGAGGGTGGGCCTTCAATTGTTGGGCCCTTGCAAGGTCAAATGGGGGGGGGGTTTGGGGTGGTGGGCCTCCCCAGGTGAGTGAAGGGCTTTTTTGGTGCCTTATTTTTGTGGTCCATGGTGGGGAGGTTGTGAGGAAAGTGCTTAGGTTTCCAATGTGGGGCTTTGTCCCCCGATTGTTGTTTGATATATGTTTTAGGGGGAAGAAATTTATTTTTAAGCTGTCCTTGAAATTGGGGGGAGTATAGGGTAATTGGCGGGGACTTACTTATCACATATTTGCCCCCAGTGGTTTATTTGTCCCTTTCCTGTAGGAGGGCGTTCCCAAATTTAGTTTGCCGGTTGATGGTGTCATTTTGGGTGGTTTATGCACGCGGGCGTTTAATTTACGGGTATCCTCTTATTTGTTTAGAGTAGTTTGGAGAGCTGTTTTATGGTCATTTTCTTATGTTGGAAAATGACCCTCCTGGATAATTCTTTCATCTTGAGGTATTTATTTAAACACTATATTTTAGGGGGGATTTATGCGGCTATTTTTTTATATGTTAAGGAACTTCGGTAGGGGCGGGATGGGCCATGGGGTGGGGCAGGGTTAGGATTTGGGCTCATTTGATTCCCTTATGGATGGCCGGTGGCTTGGGCCCCCATTTTTATTGTTATTTGTTTTTTGGGGTGGATTTTGAGGGGGGTGTCCTAATTGGATTAGATTGTTTTAAAGGTCCTGTGAAGGACCTTTTGTGACCCGGATGCTGCTTTGTTAATGGTTTGAGTGAATGGGTGGATTTGTGGGGTTTTGTATTTGACTGGCCCGGGGTTACCGCCATGTTTCCGGGCGGGGGGCGGGGGGGTAAAATATAAGGGCCAGCCACAACCTTGTTCTCCAAGGGAGGGCTTTTTTGGCCTAAGGGACGTTGGGTTTTATTATATTTGTATTTTTTTTGCTCTAGGGATTTTAAGATATTTTCCACGGGCTGGTTTTTGATTTGTTTAGATTTTACCCTGGGGCCTTTTCTTTATGGTCATAAAATCCAGCTTATATGCAGGCCTTTTTTTAAACCTGGCTAATTATGGCACCATTTTCGTGGGAGAGTGGGGTATATTTATTTTTCTTATATTTGGGGGGGGCCCGTTGTTTTCTTTGGTCTTTTTCTTGGGGCTTCCCGTCCAGTTTGAAAAATTATTTATTAATTGCTATGGACCCATGCCTTTCTTAGTGGAGTTTCCAATTTTAATATTGGATGGGGTTTTATCTTGGGTGGACGGGTAATCTGTAGGCACAAAGTTTATTTTTTTAGCTGTCAGGGGGGCATTGGCCAGACCCTGTGTGTCCTAATCGAGGAATATAAATGTATCAAATTAATTTAGTTTTATGTATAATTTCCTGGAAGTAAGTGTATTTGGTTTTATGCACGTCCCATGTTTTATGGTTGAGATGGTTTTATATTGACCATTTTCCGATATCTTAATGGGGTCAGAGGTTAGTATTTTAAGTTCTCAGTTCTGACCATGGGAATGTTATTACCGCCCCAAGTGGGAACAGTTGTTTTTTTAATAGGGGGGGCTGTTGGGGTAGTTACATAAAAACTTTCACAAAGTGGGACAATCAAAATTTGTTTTCTTGGTAAGGTTTAAAAAAGAAGGCTGTGTTCATTTTACCAGTATGTTTCAAATTTTTACTATAACGAACTTTGAAGGCACAGTAGAGAAGGTCTTTAAATTTTTGATTTAGTTAGAGGGGGGACTTTCAAAAAAAACATTTCTTTTATTGATTTAGTCTTCTGTATTATCTGGATTATTAAATTGTCTCTGTATATTTCTTTTAGATATCTATTTTACTTGGCTGTTTATTCTTTGCTTATTGAGTAAATTATTTTGTTCTGTTTTTTTGTTATTAACATGAAAAAGACTGATTTTTTATTTTTTATGAGTAAAACTGTTTAAAAGGTTTATAGTGTTTAAAACTTTCCATTTGAAACACCAAAAAAAAACTTTATATAATAAATGTTTTATTACAAATTTACCCCAAATAATCTTTCGTTTTTTTATAACCATTCAATTGTAAATATGTGTAACTATTTGTTTTTATTTCTTGCTTCTCAATATATATATGCCACCGACCAAACATTTATGTTTTGGATGTTTTTTTCTCATAAAGTGTGTGCTTTATTATGCAGGAATCTATTTTATTTTTTTGTTTTTTCTATCTCTGTTATTTTCTTCATTACAGGGGGTTTCTGGGATCTTAAAAAAAAAATTGTTTTTTGGTAGTTTATTCGCAAGGATTTCTATTTCACTATTTTATTATTTCCAAATAAAAAAAATCTATCATAGAACAACAATATTGGACAGGAACATAAGATCCCAAACACATGGATCTAATTAATCAAATTATAAACAGGTTGTTTGGATTATTGTATGTAATCTAGTTCTTTTGACTGTTATTTTCTATACTATAGTTCCAAAAGGGCAAATCAAAATCTGTTCCTCCCACTGTTTCTTAAAATTTAAAATTGGTATCTGATTTTTTTTGTATTTTTGTTTAAAAAATAAAACTTGGAATAATAACAAAACAATTTTTAAAAACTAAAAAGAATTATGAAACATGCATTTCTCTTATATAGACTAGGAAAAGAATTTGTTTGAGGGCCAAAAAAAAATTCTCGTTATGATTTTTTTTTTTTTAGTGGGGGTTTCCTATTCTTATTAATTTGCTTTATTATTATCCCTAAAATTTATTAAAAAGCTTGGTTTTTTCAAAAATGTTGTATATCTTTATTTCCACTATATTTTCATACTAAAAAACACAAGCAAACATTTACCAAAAAAGGCAAAAAAAACTACTAGTTTTTTTTTTTAGAAATTATTTTTTTTTTTGTAATAACAGATTTTTTATTTATGTTTGTCTTTTATCTTTTCTTCATTGCCACAGTATTTCGTTACAAACAGTCAATAGTCTCTTTTTTTTACTTTTGTCTTTTTTTTTTGTGGAAACCCTTGAATAAGTTGTCTTTATTCGTGATGTTTTTGTTTTTATCTTTTGAAGTTTTGAATGTCTTTTTACGAAACATGATTTTTTTTGAAAAGCTTCTGTTACTGGGATTGGGAAAAAATTAATTCTAGTATTTTCATAGGAGTTTGAAGACGCTGGGGGTTTTTAATATGGTTTTTCCTCTTTGTTTGTTTTGGAAAGGTTGGACTAATTTTGTCATATTTTGTTCATACTCTAAAAAATTATTTCGTCATTCTTCGTCGTTAATATTTCATTTTTTCACATGGGCTTATTTTCCATCCAACAACAGATTATTTGTTATTTTTCGTTATTTATGGAGATGTTACATATTAATTACAGTTTAAGAGTTATTGGTCTATTTTAATTTTGTTTTTCAGGTGGGGAACCGATTATTTTGTTAAATAGTTTTCTTTCGTTTTTTCCCCACTTGATGTTTACCTGCAAGCGGGTGCTATTCCGGTTTTGTAGGAACTGAGAACTCTAGCTTGCTCGTATCTTTTAAATTTATAGTTTCTTTGGAGTTTTTTTTTTTTTTTTTTATAAAAAGGCAGGGGGATTCTTTTTTTGTCATTGTTTCCATTCAGTCACCAAAAATTTGGACATGCCCTTGACAAAAAGTGGCTGGGTGGGGCTTTTTGTAGGTTAGACAGGTAAATTAACCCTCCAGGTCTTTCTTAATCTATATGTGAAGTTTTAAGCTATTTGCTTTGGGTGATAACTTTCTGATAATTCCTTATTGTTTGATCTGAGATACTATTGCTTCTCCCCCTACAGGTTTTTGTTTGTATTTTATGTTTGTAGAAGTGTCAGGGCTCTTATGTGAATGTATTTTCCTAAGTAATCTTATGGGGCATGTTGTTTATGTTGTGGTGGGGGTTTCTTCATAAATTTCTGAACGATGTTTTATTGTGTCTAGGTGTTGTATTGCATGTATTTGTTTTTATTTATAAGATTTTTTTATTTTGTGTGGGGGGGTATGTTTATTCATTTTATTCTTGACATGGTGGGTTGTAATTGTAAAATTATTAGTGGGGTTTGAGAGTGGATAGGGGTGTTGCTTTTTGTAATTTAAGCAATAAGTGGAGGATTTGTTAGGTGTTTCAAAATTTTCTAAAAGCGGTGGGGGAAGTGTGATTGGAGTTCTCAATTGAATCGGCGGTTTGCACATATCAAGTGGCAAGTTCTTTAGCTTGCTCTGAGTGGGTGTTAGTTATTTATTTTTTATGTTTTTACTCCCTGTGTTCGGTGTGTTGGGTATTATATTTATTATTTTTTTTTTGTGTGGTGTGTTATGTTTTTTTTTGGTTAATAGATGGGTTTGTTTAGGTTTTATTTCTATAGGCTTGTGTTTGTAATGGAGGGGTATTTTGGACCTTAGTTCAGTTAATTATTTTAGCTGAAATGGTTTATTTAAAAATTTAGATTTCTAAATTAAAATGCTGATTTTTTATTAATGATTTTTTTTATAGGTTTGTTGTTTTTTGTTATTTTTTTTTAATATAACTTTTTATTAAAATTTAGTAGTATTTTGGTTTCGTTTAAGTCTCTTTTTTTTTTTTTTAATTATTATTGGGGGGGTTTTTTATCTTGT
>JAJQQW010000553.1:7500-10000 GCA_025583905.1 Ia io | reverse complement strand
TTTTTTTTTTTTTTTTTTTTTTTTTTTTTTTTTTTTTTTTTTTTTTTTTTTTTTTTTTTTTTTTTTTTTTTTTTTTTTTTTTTTTTTTTTTTTTTTTTTTTTTTTTTTTTTTTTTTTTTTTTTTTTTTTTTTTTTTTTTTTTTTTTTTTTTTTTTTTTTTTTTTTTTTTTTTTTTTTTTTTTTTTTTTTTTTTTTTTTTTTTTTTTTTTTTTTTTTTTTTTTTTTTTTTTTTTTTTTTTTTTTTTTTTTTTTTTTTTTTTTTTTTTTTTTTTTTTTTTTTTTTTTTTTTTTTTTTTTTTTTTTTTTTTTTTTTTTTTTTTTTTTTTTTTTTTTTTTTTTTTTTTTTTTTTTTTTTTTTTTTTTTTTTTTTTTTTTTTTTTTTTTTTTTTTTTTTTTTTTTTTTTTTTTTTTTTTTTTTTTTTTTTTTTTTTTTTTTTTTTTTTTTTTTTTTTTTTTTTTTTTTTTTTTTTTTTTTTTTTTTTTTTTTTTTTTTTTTATTTTTTTTTTTTTTTTTTTTTTTTTTTTTTTTTTTTTTTTTTTTTTTTTTTTTTTTTTTTTTTTTTTTTTTTTTTTTTTTTTTTTTTTTTTTTTTTTTTTTTTTTTTTTTTTTTTTTTTTTTTTTTTTTTTTTTTTTTTTTTTTTTTTTTTTTTTTTTTTTTTTTTTTTTTTTTTTTTTTTTTTTTTTTTTTTTTTTTTTTTTTTTTTTTTTTTTTTTTTTTTTTTTTTTTTTTTTTTTTTTTTTTTTTTTTTTTTTTTTTTTTTTTTTTTTTTTTTTTTTTTTTTTTTTTTTTTTTTTTTTTTTTTTTTTTTTTTTTTTTTTTTTTTTTTTTTTTTTTTTTTTTTTTTTTTTTTTTTTTTTTTTTTTTTTTTTTTTTTTTTTTTTTTTTTTTTTTTTTTTTTTTTTTTTTTTTTTTTTTTTTTTTTTTTTTTTTTTTTTTTTTTTTTTTTTTTTTTTTTTTTTTTTTTTTTTTTTTTTTTTTTTTTTTTTTTTTTTTTTTTTTTTTTTTTTTTTTTTTTTTTTTTTTTTTTTTTTTTTTTTTTTTTTTTTTTTTTTTTTTTTTTTTTTTTTTTTTTTTTTTTTTTTTTTTTTTTTTTTTTTTTTTTTTTTTTTTTTTTTTTTTTTTTTTTTTTTTTTTTTTTTTTTTTTTTTTTTTTTTTTTTTTTTTTTTTTTTTTTTTTTTTTTTTTTTTTTTTTTTTTTTTTTTTTTTTTTTTTTTTTTTTTTTTTTTTTTTTTTTTTTTTTTTTTTTTTTTTTTTTTTTTTTTTTTTTTTTTTTTTTTTTTTTTTTTTTTTTTTTTTTTTTTTTTTTTTTTTTTTTTTTTTTTTTTTTTTTTTTTTTTTTTTTTTTTTTTTTTTTTTTTTTTTTTTTTTTTTTTTTTTTTTTTTTTTTTTTTTTTTTTTTTTTTTTTTTTTTTTTTTTTTTTTTTTTTTTTTTTTTTTTTTTTTTTTTTTTTTTTTTTTTTTTTTTTTTTTTTTTTTTTTTTTTTTTTTTTTTTTTTTTTTTTTTTTTTTTTTTTTTTTTTTTTTTTTTTTTTTTTTTTTTTTTTTTTTTTTTTTTTTTTTTTTTTTTTTTTTTTTTTTTTTTTTTTTTTTTTTTTTTTTTTTTTTTTTTTTTTTTTTTTTTTTTTTTTTTTTTTTTTTTTTTTTTTTTTTTTTTTTTTTTTTTTTTTTTTTTTTTTTTTTTTTTTTTTTTTTTTTTTTTTTTTTTTTTTTTTTTTTTTTTTTTTTTTTTTTTTTTTTTTTTTTTTTTTTTTTTTTTTTTTTTTTTTTTTTTTTTTTTTTTTTTTTTTTTTTTTTTTTTTTTTTTTTTTTTTTTTTTTTTTTTTTTTTTTTTTTTTTTTTTTTTTTTTTTTTTTTTTTTTTTTTTTTTTTTTTTTTTTTTTTTTTTTTTTTTTTTTTTTTTTTTTTTTTTTTTTTTTTTTTTTTTTTTTTTTTTTTTTTTTTTTTTTTTTTTTTTTTTTTTTTTTTTTTTTTTTTTTTTTTTTTTTTTTTTTTTTTTTTTTTTTTTTTTTTTTTTTTTTTTTTTTTTTTTTTTTTTTTTTTTTTTTTTTTTTTTTTTTTTTTTTTTTTTTTTTTTTTTTTTTTTTTTTTTTTTTTTTTTTTTTTTTTTTTTTTTTTTTTTTTTTTTTTTTTTTTTTTTTTTTTTTTTTTTTTTTTTTTTTTTTTTTTTTTTTTTTTTTTTTTTTTTTTTTTTTTTTTTTTTTTTTTTTTTTTTTTTTTTTTTTTTTTTTTTTTTTTTTTTTTTTTTTTTTTTTTTTTTTTTTTTTTTTTTTTTTTTTTTTTTTTTTTTTTTTTTTTTTTTTTTTTTTTTTTTTTTTTTTTTTTTTTTTTTTTTTTTTTTTTTTTTTTTTTTTTTTTTTTTTTTTTTTTTTTTTTTTTTTTTTTTTTTTTTTTTTTTTTTTTTTTTTTTTTTTTTTTTTTTTTTTTTTTTTTTTTTTTTTTTTTTTTTTTTTTTTTTTTTTTTTTTTTTTTTTTTTTTTTTTTTTTTTTTTTTTATTTT
>JAJQQW010000553.1:0-2500 GCA_025583905.1 Ia io | reverse complement strand
AGAAAAAAAAAAAATTAATATAAATTTTTAAAAATTTAATAAAACATATAAATTTTTAATAAAAAATTTATAAAACTAAAAAAAAAAAAAAAAATAAAAAAGGAAAAAATTTTAAAATTTTTGGTTTTCAAAAAAAAATAAAAAAAAAAAAAAAATAAAAAAAAAAAAAATAAAAAACAACCCAAAAAAAAATATTTTTAAATTTAATTAAAATAATGTTCAATTAAAAAAAAATATGTATTAAAAAAAAAAAAAAACCAAAAAGAAAATTTTTTAAAAATTTCCTTTTTTATTTTTTTTAAAATTGTTATAAAATTAATGTTCAAATAGAAATAATATAAAAAAAAAAATAAAAAAAAAAAAAAAAAAAAAAAATTAAAAAATCAAAAAAAAATAAAATTTATTAAAAACGAAATAAATAAAAAAAAAAAAAAAAAAACTGAAACAACAAAAAAAAAAAAAAAAAAAGCCTAGAAAAAATACAAAAAATAAAAAAAAAAAAAAAAAAAAAAAATGTAAATTTTTTTTTTTTTTCCATTTCCTCCTGAAACAACAAAAAAAAATTCTAAATAAAAAAAAAAAAAAAAATTAAAAAAATAAAAAACAAAAAAAAAATAAAAAAAAAAAATAAAAAAAAAAAAATAAGGAAAAAAAAAAAAAAAAAAAAAAAAAAAAAGAAAAAAAAAATTTTAAATAAAATGGAAAAAAAAATAAAAAAAAAAAAAAAAAATAAATTCCGCTTAAAAAAAAATAAAAAAAAAAAAAAAAAAAAATTAAAGAAAAAAAAAAAAAAAAGAAAATATTAAAAAAAAAAAAAAAAATAAAAAAAATAAAAAATAAAATAAATAAAAATAAATACAATATAAAAAAAATAAAAATAAAAAAAAAAAGATTAAAAATCAAAATAAAAAAAAAACCCCAAAAAAAGAAAAGAAAGAAAAAAACAAAACAAAAAAAAAAATCAAAAAAAAAAAAAAAAAAAAAATAAATAAAAAATAAAAAAAAAAACCAAAACAAAACAAAAAAAAAATAAAAAAAAAAAAACACAAAAAAAAAAAAAAGAAAAAACTAAAAATAAAAAAAAAAAAAAAAATTGAGTGGTTACTTGTGGGTGGCTTTGGGTGTGGCCCACCTTCAAATTGTCCTCGGGCCCCCGCGAATGCCCCCCACCCCAACCAAGGCAGCCCCCAGATAAGAAGATGTACCCCAACAAACCCCCCCAACCCACCTCCCAGCAAATAACCCAACACACCCTGGAAACCGCAAAAGCCCTGTTCACAACCCCCCTTGTATTGGATTCATGTTAACCCCCTACGCATTTATTATGGGAAACACAGTTAAATATGGTTACGCAAACACTTGTTGGCCCCCAGCCCCACTATCCCACCCTACTTCCTGACCACCTGCCCCTTCACCCACCTATTTTATTCCAAGCCAGCCCTCCTGAAGGCTTGCGAAAGGAGTTTTTCTATTAATAGATTGGCAATGATTAACAATGAATTATATAGAATTAATGGAGGGCAACCTAAGAAAAACGAACAAGGATACCTCATATGAAAGGAAGCTTCAGGGCCCCCCCCCTTCCATTGACTCCCCACTTCAAAGCAGCTAATCCGGAGGCATTTTTTGAAGGAGAAAAGCCCAACAGATGAAAAAAAATCAAATTGTTGTGGTTCCTCCCCCTAATAACTAAGCTAAAGGATTAAAGACAGGGGTAACTTTTGAGACCCAATTAATCCCTCTTGCCTACCCCCTGCAAACTGTGAGATAATACCCCATTTTAGGGGTAAAAAAAAAAGTGGATCAACCCACTACACTTTGGGAAGGTTTTTTCATTTAAACACCCTTTTTTCCCCCACCCCCCCCCCAAATTTTTAAACCTAAGGGAACATGGAAGATGAGGATTAAGGGTTGCAGCCATTGCTATACAGTTTTTTTTTTTTTTTTTTTTTTTTTTTTTTCTTTGTTTTTCTTTTTTTTTCTTTCTTGGAAAAAAAACCCAATTTTTTTTTAAAAAAAAATTTCCCCCCAATTTTTTCCCTTTTTCCTTTTTGGGGGGAAATTTTCCCTTTAATTTAAACCCCAAAAATTTCCCCGAAACCTTTCGCCCTTTAGGGGGGTTTAAAAAGGAAAAAAAATAAAAACCTAATTTTAAAAATTTTAATTTTTTTAAAAATTCCCTTTTTTTTTTTTGGCCAAATTTTCCCAGATCAAAAAAATTTTTTTTTCCCCCTTTTTAAAAGGGCCCCCTTTAATGGGCGAAAATTGTTTTGGGGCCCCCCTTTGCTGAAGGGTTTTTTCCCCCTTAAAAATTTTTAAGGAAGAAAAAAAAAAACTTTTTTTTTTTTTGGGGTACTTTCGGGGGTGAAGGGGGGGGGGGAGAAAAAAACCCAAATTTTTTTTACTTTTTCTGCTACCCCAATTTTTTTTTTTAAATTCCCATTTCCCCGGGTTTAAAGGGGGAAAATTAAATGGATCTTCAGGGGGCCTAAATTAAAGG
>JAJQQW010000262.1:12500-24727 GCA_025583905.1 Ia io | reverse complement strand
AAATGGTTTTTTTTATAGGGTTTTGGGGATTTTTCAAGTATTGTAAATATTTTCCAAATTTTTTTTTCCCCCCTTTTTTTCCCTCAATTTTTGGTTTTGGGGGTTTATTAAGGGTTTTTTTTTAGTTCCATAAAATTTTTTTTGGAATATTTTTTTTCAAATTGAAAAAAAAGAAAAAATTAAGAAAAAGGGAGATTTACAAAATAGTTGGAAAGCCCTAATGTAGTTTGTTTGGTTGATTGAAATAATTGTGGTTGTTTTTTTTGTGTTTGTTTTTTTGAAATAAAATCGAATGTAAACATAAAACTTAAGAAAAAAATGTGTCCCAAACTAAAACCCCCCCAAAGCCATGGGTTATGTTGGGAATGGTAGTTGTTAGGGGGTTTGGTTTGTTATTTTTTTATTGTTTTGGGTTATTTTTTTTTTGGTTTTATAAAGGTTTTTTGTTGTCTTTTTGGGTTTTTTTGGTTTGGAATTTGATAATAAGTTGTTTTATTTTTGAGTTTTGCTATTTAATTAGTTTTGTATTGTGTTTATGGTGTAACATGGTTGGGGGTGGGAGGTATGTGTTTTAAAACATGTTTTGTTTTGTGTTAAGTTATTGATGTTTAAAGTTTTTTTTTGGTACGGATTTTAAAATATTACAAATTTGTATTATAATTTATTATAATAATATTTAAATAATTTAATATTCAATTGTTGTAATGTTTAGCCACAAATTATTAATGGGTTTATATTATATTTTAGAAGCAATGTTTTTTTATTATGTTTATGGTAAATTTGTAAGTAATTGTTATAAATGTTTTATATTAATTAATCAATTTTAAAATTTGGGGTTTATTTTATAAAGTTTTTTATTTATTTTATTTATAAATAAAAGTTTGAATGGTAATTAATTGAGATTATTATTTTTAATTGTAATGATATAATTTTATGTAATTTTAGTTTTTATTTTTTATATGTGTTTATAAAATAGGAGATGGTTTATAAATTTTAGGAATGTTATTAATTGAGTTGTTTATGTTTAGTTTTTTTGTTTATTTTTTGTTAGTTTTTTTTTAGTATGTGGTTTTGTAGGGAATTGTTTGAATGTGGTGGGTGAATATTGGAATGAATTAATTGTTTATTTATTATTATGATAAGGGTAAGATTGTTGAGATTATTGGTATTAAAGGTGGTGTTTTTTGGTTGTGAGATAATTTTTGGGTGTGGTTGGTTTTTATTTTTTAGGTTGATGTTTTGGGTAATGTTAAATAAAGTTTTGAGAATTGTGTTTGATTGTTCTTATGGAGAGTGGAAGGAGGATATTGAATATTATTATTATTATGATTGTTAAAGTTGGTGTTTATTATTGTTATTATGGTTGAATAATATGTTTGGAAAATTATGTTTTTTTTTTTTTTAGATTTTTATTTTTAGTGTTTATGGAGTGGTTTTATGTGTTATGTTGTTTTAATGTTTTTTTTTGTGGTTTTTTGTGGTTATGGGGTTTTATAGGTGATTGTTTTTTTTGTTGATGTTATTTTTTTTTTATTAAATGTTTTTGTTTTTGATATGGTTGTAATTGTTTAATATTTTTTAATTTTGGATTGTTATGTATTATATTGCGTGTAAGATTTGTTGTAAATTTTTTTGTAGGGATTAAGTTTTTTTTTGTTTGGGGTATTTGATTAGGGGGGTGTATTTTAAAATTGGTTTTTAGTTGTTTTTTATAATATATTTTGTTGTTTGGGGAATATGGACTGAATGTTATTGCCAATATTTAGGGTTTTTGATGTTTGGAGTGGTATCCCATTTTTAAATTTTATTTGATTAGATATAAGTTGATGATGTATGTGTGTTTAGTTTATTTTTTTTTATTGGGAGATTGTTGTTTGATGTTTTTGAGTTTGAGAGATGTTTTGTGAAAATTTAAGTTGTATTTTTTTATTTGGTTTGGTGTTTGGGTTTGAATTTGTAGGATATGGATTTTTAAAGTTTTTTGTGGTTAAGGATGTTTGATAACAAACAATGAATAATTGTAGTTGTATGTTTTTTTTATGTAAGTATATTTAATGAATTTATGTGAGTTGAGTTTGTAAATTTAAATTGTTGTTAGAATTGAAGTATTTTTTTAAGTTTGAGGTAATTGTTGTTTGGTTTTTGTATTCCCTCATATATCTGGGGCAGGGTGGTGTAGTATGGGGGTTTGTGTTTTTTGGTTGAGGTGGGTAATGGGGTTCATTGTGAGGGGTTTATATAGGTTTTTAAGAGTGTTTTTATATTATTTGTTTTAGTTTTTTTTCCCTGGATAAATTATATTTTTGTGTATGTTATATTTTATTTATTTTAGTTAGTTATGTAGGGTAATTTTATTTGTTGGGGTTTTTTGTGGGTATGAGTTTTGTTGTTATGATATTGGTTGGTTTTTGGAATTTTGTATGAATGTGTAAGATGATGTTTGGTTTAGTTGTATTTTTTGTGTTAATATATGGTTTTTATGTTTATTTTATGTTTTATAGTGTGGTGGTTATAATTTTTAAGTGTTGGTTTTAAGTATTAGGTGTTGTAAGTGTGTTATTGTGTTGGGTTATTGGTGTTGTTTTTTTGTTTGTGTTTGATTATTTTTTTAATGGGTGTATTGTTTGTTTTGTAAATATTTAGGGTTTTTATTAAGTTTATAGTTTAATTTTTTGTTGTATGTTTTATTTTTGGTGGTTTTATTGTTTTTTTAAAGGTGGATGGTTTGTTTGGTAGTTGTGTTAGGTTTTTTGAAAGGTATTATGTTTATTGTATTTGTTTTTGATATGTTTTGGTTTATTGTGTTTTTGTATTGTTGTTTTAGGGGGGGGGGTTTTTAATATGTTTTTGTTTATAGATATATTTGTATGGATGATTTGTTTTTTTTTTTTTTTTGTGATTTGTTTTAATATTGTAGGTTTTTATTTTTTATGTTGGGGGTTGGTTTGGAAAGGGTTATTTTTGAAGTTTTTGTTGATTAATTATTTAATGTTTGGTTTTTTGTGTGGTGGGTTTAGTTAATGTTTTTGTGGTGTTTATGATATATTTGTTGTTGTTGTTTTGTGAATATTGTTTTTTGGGGTTTTGAATGGTAATATTAAATATGTTTTGTGGATGGTTTAATGTGGTAAGTTGATAGTTGGTGTGAGATTGATGGGGGGAAAATTATAGATTGTGGGTGTTGGTTTTGGTTTTATTTAAGTTTTGGGTGATAGTTTTGGGGTGGAGTATGTTTTTTTTGGATGTTGTTGTTTTTGTGGTTTTTTTGGGTTTTTTAATGTTTTGATATTGTGTTAGTGGTTATTTTTTAGAAAGGTTTTTATTGATGTGTGTTTGTTTTTTAATATTGGTTGTTTAGTTTGTGTTTTATGTATTTGGGGTGTTTTAAGTTGATAAAATTTATGGGTTATTATTTGAGTAATTTGTTATTGAAATTGGTGTGGTAATTGGTGTGTTGGGGTTGGGTGGTAATCTCTCTTGTGGTTTTTTGGTTTTGTTTTATGGTTATATTTTTGGGGGGGGGGTATGTGTTGATGGTTTTGGGTTAATGTTGTGTATTGTTATGATTAGGTTTTTGGTTTGTTTTATGGTGGGATGGTGGGTGGGGGGGGTGTATGGGGGGGTGATTTGGGTTGTGTGATTTTGTTGATATGTGTGGGGGTTGGTATTTAATGGTAAATAGTTTTTGGATAGTGTTGAATTTTTTTATTGATTGTGTTTGATTGGGTTTTGGTTTGGGTTGTTGGTTTTGGTTATTTTTGGGTGGGGGTTATGTTTATATTATGTGGGTGGTTGGGGTAAAGATTTGGTTGAAGTTTTTTAAATATTTTGTTGGGGGTATGTTTTGTTTAGTTTTATTGGTGTTTGGGGGTTTGTATGGGTTGGTGTTTGGTGGGGTTGTTGTATGTTTTTGATTGGGGGGTTTTATGGTGTTTTGGTTAATTTGTTTTGAGGTGTGTGGTTTTAGGTTAGTGTTTGGTGAAGGTTTAATTTGATTGGTTTAGATTTGGTGTTGTGTTGGTTTTGGGTTTGGGTGGTTAGTTTGTTATTATGATATATATTATTAAATGAATGTGTTATGTGGGGGTGTTTGTTTTTTAAGATGGTGGGTTTACTTTGGGTTTTGGGGTTGGTGTGTTTGGGGGGGGGGGTGTTATTTGGTGAATATGGTGGTGTTTGTGTGTTTGGGTGGGAATGTTTATGGTTGTTTTAACCCAAAGTAATTTGGTGGGGGGTTGAAATTTTTGTTGTTGTGGTTTAAGGTTGTTTTTAATAATTTGGTGTTCTAAAGTGGGGTTGTGGTTGGTTGATGTATGGTTTGTGTGGTTTTGTGGTGTGGGGGGGGTGTTTGTGTGTTGGGGGTTTTTGGGTTGGTGTATTTTTGGTTGTTTGGTGGTTGTTTGGTTGGGGTGTTTTGTTAATACAGGGTGTTATGTGGGGGGTTGTGTGTTTAATTTGGGGGTTTGGTTTTTGTTGGTTTGTTGTGTTTTTTTGGGTGTAATGGGGTGGGGGTTATTTTGTGTGTGGGGTTGGGTTTTGTTTTATTTTTGTGGTTTGTGGTGGGTGTGGGGTATTTTGGTGGTTTATTTTGTTGGTGAATGTGGGTGGTTGGGGGGTGGTTTGTTTTTGTGTTTTATTTGTGATTAGGTTTGGGTTTGTGGGTTTGTGGGGGGTTTTTGGTTGTTATGGGGTTTATGTGGTTTTGTTGGTTGTTTTTGGTTGTGGTTTTTTTGTTGGTGGTTTATTTGGGGGGGGTTTTATTTGTTTTTTTGTGGTGATGGGTTGGGGGTTATTTTTGGGTGTTTGGGGGGTTTGTTTGTTATCATTTTTAGGTTAAGTATGTTTTAATTTTTGGTTGGGTTTGGTGTTTTAGTGTTGTTTTTATGTGTGATGGGGTTGGTTTGTTGTTATAAGGTTTGTTGGATTGGTATGTTGTAGTGGTTTTGGGTTGTTGTTGGTGTTAAATTTTTGGTTTTTAGGTGGGGGGGGGGTTTTGATATAGGAATTATGAATATTATTTTTTGTGGGGTGTTGGGTTTGGGTGTGGTATGTTTTTATTATGATTGTATTGTTTTTGATATTGTTTGTGGGTTTTGTGGTGGATTGGGTGTTATTTAGGTGTGTGTTGTTTGTGGAAGTATTGAGGTGTTGGTGTTTAGTTGGTTGTTTTTGGTGTTAAAGGTTAGGTTATTTTTTATTTTTTTTTTATGGTTTTTTTTGTGGTTGGATGGGTTAAAATAGTTTTGGGGTGGGGGGGGTTAGTGGGTTGTTTTTGTTTGTATTGGGTGGGGGGGTTGTGTTGTTTGTTTTATTTTTTTTTTTTTTATGGTGGGGTTTAGTGTGGTGTGTAGAAAATTGATGTTTTGTTATTAAATTTGATGGTTTAATATGGTTTTATGTTTGAGTTTATTAATATTTTTTGTTGTAGTTTTAAGGATATGGTTTGTTTTGTTGGTATTGATTTGAATTTTGTTGGTTTTTTGGTGTTTTTATTGAGTGTTTTGGTTTAGGGGTTTTAGTTGTTTTAGGGGGGTTTTGGTTGTATATTTTTTTTATTTATTTAATGGTTTTTGGTGGTATTTTTGATATTTTAAAATGTATATTGTATAAAATTTGGATGGTTTAAAGGTTGAAATAATAAAATTTGAGTTTAAGTTGTGGTTATGGTTAGTAGATGTAATTGTTGTGGGGGGGAGGGGGGTTGTTGATGTTGGGGTGTTAATAGTTATGTGATTAAGATTATTTAATGGAAAAAAGAATTGATTTTAATTAATATGTTTGGGGGGAGATCTTTTTTTGGGAGAATAACCTGGGACATAGGTAAAATGTTGGGGGGGTGAATTGTAATTGTGTGAGTGTGGTGAAAAAGTGGGGGAATGTATGGTTTAATTTGAAAATTGTTATGTTTTTTATATGTTTGAATGATTATTAATGTTAGGTTTAAATGGATTATATATTGTGTTTTTGTGGATTGTTGTATTTAAAAATTTTTTATGTTGTTGTGGAGCCTTGTTTATAAAGGGTTAGTTGTTTTTGGTATTATATTTTGTTATGGTTTTGAAAAAGTTTGGTAGTTTTATTGAGTTTTTATAGTTTGGTGGGGTAGGGTGTTAATTATGAAATTTAGGTTGGGGGGTTGTTTGGTTTGATGAATTTTTAATTTAAATTAAGGTTTTTTGTTAATTTTTGAATTAATTTATTTTTTATATTATTGGGGGGAGGGGATGTGTTTAATAGAATAAAGATGGAATTATTAAAGTGGGTATTATATTGATATTAAAATTTTTGTTAAATTTTTTTTTTGAAATTTGTGGAATTGATTTAGGATAGAAAATTGGGTTATTGTAAAAACCAGTGTTTTTATATGTTTTATTGGTTGTTTATTTTTTTTTTTTGATATATGATTTTATGAAAAAATATTTTAGGATATGGGTTGATTAGTGTATATTTTTAATTTCTTTAGATGTATTATGGTGGTTTATAGGATGGTTGATTTGGAGTATTGGAGTTATTTGAGTTTTTATAGTATTTTTGTGGTTTATTTATATTTGGTTGAGTTTGGGGAATTTAGAATAAAGTATTTTGTTATATAATATTGTGGAGAAGATTAGGTATAACAAAAGGATATATTTTGTTGGTGGGTTTTGGGGTTTTTTTGATATATATAAAATTATTGTGTGTTTTGGATTTAGGGTAATGTTTGGGTTTTGGGTATTGAAGGATATTTAGTTGTTTTTTAAAAAGTATTGATTTGGTTTTTTGAATTAATTTATGATGGTTTTTTGGATATTTTATTTGTGTTATGGATTTTTCCCCAGGGTTTGTTATTTTTATGGGTTATTTCAATTTATAATGTTAAGAATGAAATACTATGGATTATGTTTTATGGTATTATGGTGTTAATAAGAGGAAATATGGGTATATTATGATATTTTCTTATTTATTGGAAGTTTTTGAATTAAATTTGAAATAATTAATTTTTTTGTTTTTAATGTAATTTAAATTGATTTTATAAAAGGATGTTATAGTGATATTTTTTCTTTAACATTATTATGTTCCATTAATATTTGAATACATATTAAAATGTTTATCGAAGATAATTTATAGTGTTTTTTATATTTGGGTGGTTAATATGCCCCAAGTATAGAGATTTATTAAAGTTATATTTGTGCAGGGAATTCATATATGGTTTTTGGGGGGGTACTTTTGTATATATAATTTAATATACTTTAAGTACCACCCTTTATAATATGTTTACTGTTTTTTCTATGAGATATTAAAAAGATGTGCGCTTATTTAGTGTATGAAATTTGTTAAATTTTTTTCCCAGAATATAAATTAGAAGTTTTTAATTTTTAATACTGTATTTTTTGTTTTTTAAGAAAGTTAATTATTTTGTGTTTTAATGATTTTAATTTTTAAAATTATAGACAAATTTGAATAAGCATAAAATTTATTAAATATGAGATGAATATTTTTTCATTTTATTTTTTTTTTATTATATTTTAATTTTTTTTTATTATTTTAGGATTTTAATTTTGGGGATTTCTAATTTTATCTTACCAAATTTTTTAGTTTAATATTTTTAGTGTAGTTAATTTTGTTTGTTGATTTGTTCTTTTTTGTGGGAATGTATAATGGTTTTTTATTCTATTAAAATTGGTTATGTTGCATTAAATTGGTGTTTTTTAGTTTTTTTGGTAATTATTTATTTTTAATTAATTGTATTTGTTTATTTTTTATTTTATTTTTTTATTTTGTAATTTTTTATGTTTTTTATGGATATTTATTTAATTTGTATTAAAAAGTTGTATTTTTATAAAGTTTTATTAATTGATTTATAGGAGTTAGTGTTTTATTTTATTGGATGTTGGAGTTTTTATATTTATTTTTGTTGAGTGAATTATTTTGATTGTATTATATTTAGTTTTATTTTTTATCGTATATTTAATGTTTTTTTTTTTAATTTACCCTTTTTTATTATTTACTTTTTTTTTTTTTTTTAAATTATTAGGGTTGTTTAAAGATGGAATATAATTAATTTATGGCAGTAATTTTTTCGAAATATTATTTTTTTATTTTATGTTTTTGATTAAATGAAAGATTTTTTTCTGATTTTAGATTTGTTTTTAACTTATTATTTTATATTTTTTTAGTTGGTATTTTTTGTTATGTTAATTTTTTTTTAAAAATTGTTTATTATTAATTTTATTATTTTAATTTTGGGTTTTAAAGGTTGTATTTTGATATTGATGATGATTTAATTTGGAAAATACTTTGTATAATTTTAGTTTAATTTCTAAAAGATTTGTTTGAGAAGGTTTTTTGGGTGGGGAATTTTATGAGATTATTTATTTTGATAAATTATTTTTTTAGATTTTTAATTTAATTTTAGAGTTTCTATTATTTGTTATTTTTTTTGTTTTTTTTTTTGTATTTTTTTAATATTTTTTTTTTTATTTTATAGTTT
Organism: Ia io; assembly: GCA_025583905.1. NCBI lineage: Eukaryota > Metazoa > Chordata > Mammalia > Chiroptera > Vespertilionidae > Ia > Ia io. The sequence continues at coordinate 16,257 of JAJQQW010000262.1, read as the reverse complement.
GCTTTGTGAATGTTTATGATGGATATTTGTATTTTTATTTTTTTATTTTTTATTATAATTTGATGTTTTTTATTTTTTTTTTTTTAGGTTTTTTTGAGTTTTTATTTATAAAATTCTTTTTTTGGTTAATAGTTATTTTGTTATGTGTTTTTTTATATTGTTTAATTAATTTTCCTTTTTTGTTTTTAGGGTTTTTTTTTACTTTTTTTATAAAAGAAGCATTGTTTGTTATGAGTTTTTATGTTTTGGAATATTTATTTATTATAATGAGTTGTTTGTTTTAATTAGTTTTTTTTTATTAACATATAATTGGTTTTTTTTAAGATTTTTTTTTTGTTAGGTTATTTATTTTTGTGGTTTGGGTGTAGGGTTAAGATTTTAGTTTGTAGGGTTTTTGTTTTTTTGTTTGTGATTTTTGTAGTTATTTATCTTAATTTTGTGGTATTTTTTTATTGTTTAATTTTGGGTAGGGTATAGGGGACTATTTGGGACTTTAATAAGTTATGTGGATTTTTAAATTTGTATTTATTTTAATTATATGTTTTTATTTCCCTTGGGGGTATTTATACCATTGGATTGGTAGATTAAATTCTCTTTTTGGTTTGATATTGAATTTTTATTTTATGTGTTATACTTGAAATTTGTGTTTTGTTTTTTTTGGTTTTATAATCATAAATTTTGGTAAATTATCTATTTTGAATTATATTTTAAGTAAATTTTTTAGGACCTGTTATTTTAAGTTTTTTAATAGTTTTGTAATTTTTTTTTTGGAAGATCCTAAATTTTCTTGTCATTATTTTGTTGTTTATAGGTTTATATGTTGTGGAATTGTTGTTTGATTTAGTTTAATTGCCCGTGTAGTTTTGGTATTTTTAAATTTAAAAATGGTGGGTGTGTGTTTAGTTGGATGGTTACTTTTATGATATTTGTTATTGATTGGGGGGGCCATTGTTAATTTTATTTGAGTGGGGTGTTTGGTTGATTTTTTATTTTATTTGGGTTGGTTAGGTATTTTGTTGTGTATTTTTTTTTTTTGTTTTTTTTGGTTTTTTTTTTTATTTTAAGGTATTTTGTAATTAGTTATTTTTATTTTATTTTTTAGTTTTTTTTTGTTTTTTGTTTAAGTGTTTTTATATTTTTTGTTTATTAGGTTATTTTTATTTTCAGGATTTTGAAAGGGTTGATATTCAGCCCCTCAGCCAGAGGGTTTAATATTGGTTCTTGGTTTGTTATATGTTTTATGGTATGATTTGTTTTTTAAGGGGTTTTATATCTAGTAGATTTAATTAGTTATTATTGTTAATTTAAGGGGGGGACACATTTCTTTTTTTTTTTTTTTTTTTTTTTTTTTTTTTTTTTTTTTTTTTTTTTTTTTTTTTTTTTTTTTTTTTTTTTTTTTTTTTTTTTTTTTTTTTTTTTTTTTTTTTTTTTTTTTTTTTTTTTTTTTTTTTTTTTTTTTTTTTTTTTTTTTTTTTTTTTTTTTTTTTTTTTTTTTTTTTTTTTTTTTTTTTTTTTTTTTTTTTTTTTTTTTTTTTTTTTTTTTTTTTTTTTTTTTTTTTTTTTTTTTTTTTTTTTTTTTTTTTTTTTTTTTTTTTTTTTTTTTTTTTTTTTTTTTTTTTTTTTTTTTTTTTTTTTTTTTTTTTTTTTTTTTTTTTTTTTTTTTTTTTTTTTTTTTTTTTTTTTTTTTTTTTTTTTTTTTTTTTTTTTTTTTTTTTTTTTTTTTTTTTTTTTTTTTTTTTTTTTTTTTTTTTTTTTTTTTTTTTTTTTTTTTTTTTTTTTTTTTTTTTTTTTTTTTTTGTTTTTTTTTTTTTTTTTTTTTTTTTTTTTTTTTTTTTTTTTTTTTTTTTTTTTTTTTTTTTTTTTTTTTTTTTTTTTTTTTTTTTTTTTTTTTTTTTTTTTTTTTTTTTTTTTTTTTTTTTTTTTTTTTTTTTTTTTTTTTTTTTTTTTTTTTTTTTTTTTTTTTTTTTTTTTTTTTTTTTTTTTTTTTTTTTTTTTTTTTTTTTTTTTTTTTTTTTTTTTTTTTTTTTTTTTTTTTTTTTTTTTTTTTTTTTTTTTTTTTTTTTTTTTTTTTTTTTTTTTTTTTTTTTTTTTTTTTTTTTTTTTTTTTTTTTTTTTTTTTTTTTTTTTTTTTTTTTTTTTTTTTTTTTTTTTTTTTTTTTTTTTTTTTTTTTTTTTTTTTTTTTTTTTTTTTTTTTTTTTTTTTTTTTTTTTTTTTTTTTTTTTTTTTTTTTTTTTTTTTTTTTTTTTTTTTTTTTTTTTTTTTTTTTTTTTTTTTTTTTTTTTTTTTTTTTTTTTTTTTTTTTTTTTTTTTTTTTTTTTTTTTTTTTTTTTTTTTTTTTTTTTTTTTTTTTTTTTTTTTTTTTTTTTTTTTTTTTTTTTTTTTTTTTTTTTTTTTTTTTTTTTTTTTTTTTTTTTTTTTTTTTTTTTTTTTTTTTTTTTTTTTTTTTTTTTTTTTTTTTTTTTTTTTTTTTTTTTTTTTTTTTTTTTTTTTTTTTTTTTTTTTTTTTTTTTTTTTTTTTTTTTTTTTTTTTTTTTTTTTTTTTTTTTTTTTTTTTTTTTTTTTTTTTTTTTTTTTTTTTTTTTTTTTTTTTTTTTTTTTTTTTTTTTTTTTTTTTTTTTTTTTTTTTTTTTTTTTTTTTTTTTTTTTTTTTTTTTTTTTTTTTTTTTTTTTTTTTTTTTTTTTTTTTTTTTTTTTTTTTTTTTTTTTTTTTTTTTTTTTTTTTTTTTTTTTTTTTTTTTTTTTTTTTTTTTTTTTTTTTTTTTTTTTTTTTTTTTTTTTTTTTTTTTTTTTTTTTTTTTTTTTTTTTTTTTTTTTTTTTTTTTTTTTTTTTTTTTTTTTTTTTTTTTTTTTTTTTTTTTTTTTTTTTTTTTTTTTTTTTTTTTTTTTTTTTTTTTTTTTTTTTTTTTTTTTTTTTTTTTTTTTTTTTTTTTTTTTTTTTTTTTTTTTTTTTTTTTTTTTTTTTTTTTTTTTTTTTTTTTTTTTTTTTTTTTTTTTTTTTTTTTTTTTTTTTTTTTTTTTTTTTTTTTTTTTTTTTTTTTTTTTTTTTTTTTTTTTTTTTTTTTTTTTTTTTTTTTTTTTTTTTTTTTTTTTTTTTTTTTTTTTTTTTTTTTTTTTTTTTTTTTTTTTTTTTTTTTTTTTTTTTTTTTTTTTTTTTTTTTTTTTTTTTTTTTTTTTTTTTTTTTTTTTTTTTTTTTTTTTTTTTTTTTTTTTTTTTTTTTTTTTTTTTTTTTTTTTTTTTTTTTTTTTTTTTTTTTTTTTTTTTTTTTTTTTTTTTTTTTTTTTTTTTTTTTTTTTTTTTTTTTTTTTTTTTTTTTTTTTTTTTTTTTTTTTTTTTTTTTTTTTTTTTTTTTTTTTTTTTTTTTTTTTTTTTTTTTTTTTTTTTTTTTTTTTTTTTTTTTTTTTTTTTTTTTTTTTTTTTTTTTTTTTTTTTTTTTTTTTTTTTTTTTTTTTTTTTTTTTTTTTTTTTTTTTTTTTTTTTTTTTTTTTTTTTTTTTTTTTTTTTTTTTTTTTTTTTTTTTTTTTTTTTTTTTTTTTTTTTTTTTTTTTTTTTTTTTTTTTTTTTTTTTTTTTTTTTTTTTTTTTTTTTTTTTTTTTTTTTTTTTTTTTTTTTTTTTTTTTTTTTTTTTTTTTTTTTTTTTTTTTTTTTTTTTTTTTTTTTTTTTTTTTTTTTTTTTTTTTTTTTTTTTTTTTTTTTTTTTTTTTTTTTTTTTTTTTTTTTTTTTTTTTTTTTTTTTTTTTTTTTTTTTTTTTTTTTTT
>JAJQQW010000262.1:5000-7500 GCA_025583905.1 Ia io | reverse complement strand
TTTTTTTTTTTTTTTTTTTTTTTTTTTTTTTTTTTTTTTTTTTTTTTTTTTTTTTTTTTTTTTTTTTTTTTTTTTTTTTTTTTTTTTTTTTTTTTTTTTTTTTTTTTTTTTTTTTTTTTTTTTTTTTTTTTTTTTTTTTTTTTTTTTTTTTTTTTTTTTTTTTTTTTTTTTTTTTTTTTTTTTTTTTTTTTTTTTTTTTTTTTTTTTTTTTTTTTTTTTTTTTTTTTTTTTTTTTTTTTTTTTTTTTTTTTTTTTTTTTTTTTTTTTTTTTTTTTTTTTTTTTTTTTTTTTTTTTTTTTTTTTTTTTTTTTTTTTTTTTTTTTTTTTTTTTTTTTTTTTTTTTTTTTTTTTTTTTTTTTTTTTTTTTTTTTTTTTTTTTTTTTTTTTTTTTTTTTTTTTTTTTTTTTTTTTTTTTTTTTTTTTTTTTTTTTTTTTTTTTTTTTTTTTTTTTTTTTTTTTTTTTTTTTTTTTTTTTTTTTTTTTTTTTTTTTTTTTTTTTTTTTTTTTTTTTTTTTTTTTTTTTTTTTTTTTTTTTTTTTTTTTTTTTTTTTTTTTTTTTTTTTTTTTTTTTTTTTTTTTTTTTTTTTTTTTTTTTTTTTTTTTTTTTTTTTTTTTTTTTTTTTTTTTTTTTTTTTTTTTTTTTTTTTTTTTTTTTTTTTTTTTTTTTTTTTTTTTTTTTTTTTTTTTTTTTTTTTTTTTTTTTTTTTTTTTTTTTTTTTTTTTTTTTTTTTTTTTTTTTTTTTTTTTTTTTTTTTTTTTTGTGTTTTTTTTTTTTTTTTTTTTTTTTTTTTTTTTTTTTTTTTTTTTTTTTTTTTTTTTTTTTTTTTTTTTTTTTTTTTTTTTTTTTTTTTTTTTTTTTTTTTTTTTTTTTTTTTTTTTTTTTTTTTTTTTTTTTTTTTTTTTTTTTTTTTTTTTTTTTTTTTTTTTTTTTTTTTTTTTTTTTTTTTTTTTTTTTTTTTTTTTTTTTTTTTTTTTTTTTTTTTTTTTTTTTTTTTTTTTTTTTTTTTTTTTTTTTTTTTTTTTTTTTTTTTTTTTTTTTTTTTTTTTTTTTTTTTTTTTTTTTTTTTTTTTTTTTTTTTTTTTTTTTTTTTTTTTTTTTTTTTTTTTTTTTTTTTTTTTTTTTTTTTTTTTTTTTTTTTTTTTTTTTTTTTTTTTTTTTTTTTTTTTTTTTTTTTTTTTTTTTTTTTTTTTTTTTTTTTTTTTTTTTTTTTTTTTTTTTTTTTTTTTTTTTTTTTTTTTTTTTTTTTTTTTTTTTTTTTTTTTTTTTTTTTTTTTTTTTTTTTTTTTTTTTTTTTTTTTTTTTTTTTTTTTTTTTTTTTTTTTTTTTTTTTTTTTTTTTTTTTTTTTTTTTTTTTTTTTTTTTTTTTTTTTTTTTTTTTTTTTTTTTTTTTTTTTTTTTTTTTTTTTTTTTTTTTTTTTTTTTTTTTTTTTTTTTTTTTTTTTTTTTTTTTTTTTTTTTTTTTTTTTTTTTTTTTTTTTTTTTTTTTTTTTTTTTTTTTTTTTTTTTTTTTTTTTTTTTTTTTTTTTTTTTTTTTTTTTTTTTTTTTTTTTTTTTTTTTTTTTTTTTTTTTTTTTTTTTTTTTTTTTTTTTTTTTTTTTTTTTTTTTTTTTTTTTTTTTTTTTTTTTTTTTTTTTTTTTTTTTTTTTTTTTTTTTTTTTTTTTTTTTTTTTTTTTTTTTTTTTTTTTTTTTTTTTTTTTTTTTTTTTTTTTTTTTTTTTTTTTTTTTTTTTTTTTTTTTTTTTTTTTTTTTTTTTTTTTTTTTTTTTTTTTTTTTTTTTTTTTTTTTTTTTTTTTTTTTTTTTTTTTTTTTTTTTTTTTTTTTTTTTTTTTTTTTTTTTTTTTTTTTTTTTTTTTTTTTTTTTTTTTTTTTTTTTTTTTTTTTTTTTTTTTTTTTTTTTTTTTTTTTTTTTTTTTTTTTTTTTTTTTTTTTTTTTTTTTTTTTTTTTTTTTTTTTTTTTTTTTTTTTTTTTTTTTTTTTTTTTTTTTTTTTTTTTTTTTTTTTTTTTTTTTTTTTTTTTTTTTTTTTTTTTTTTTTTTTTTTTTTTTTTTTTTTTTTTTTTTTTTTTTTTTTTTTTTTTTTTTTTTTTTTTTTTTTTTTTTTTTTTTTTTTTTTTTTTTTTTTTTTTTTTTTTTTTTTTTTTTTTTTTTTTTTTTTTTTTTTTTTTTTTTTTTTTTTTTTTTTTTTTTTTTTTTTTTTTTTTTTTTTTTTTTTTTTTTTTTTTTTTTTTTTTTTTTTTTTTTTTTTTTTTTTTTTTTTTGTTTTTTTTTTTTTTTTTTTTTTTTTTTTTTTTTTTTTTTTTTTTTTTTTTTTTTTTTTTTTTTTTTTTTTTTTTTTTTTTTTTTTTTTTTTTTTTTTTTTTTTTTTTTTTTTTTTTTTTTTTTTTTTTTTTTTTTTTTTTTTTTTTTTTTTTTTTTTTTTTTTTTTTTTTTTTTTTTTTTTTTTTTTTTTTTTTTTTTTTTTTTTTTTTTTTTTTTTTTTTTTTTTTTTTTTTTTTTTTT
>JAJQQW010001182.1:0-47415 GCA_025583905.1 Ia io | reverse complement strand
TGAATTCTATTTCTTTCGAACACTGGTTTAATGTGCACTTGCTCTATTTCAAGGATTTCTGAAGGGAACAACATCCTTTCTAGACTATAGACTTACATTTTCAAGTCTTTGCCAGTTGTTCTCTCACAATTCAGTCATATTCATTGTTATTTGCTCTGAATTACTACTGGTTTCTTGCAGTGTCCTATAATTGGCTTTCTGCTGTACATATGGGACTTCACCACATGTAAAAAACAACTTTATACACTCCTCTGTGAACTTGAGAAGCTATATAATCTTGTCTTTCAAATGTTTTACAGTTTAATGCTCCTTTTCATTGAATTCTAGTTGTTTCAAAGTCTGGTTTAATGTGCACTTTGCTCTATTTAAAGGGTTTTTCTGCAGTGTACAAAGATCTTTCTATACTACAGACTTACATTTTGATGGCTTTTCCACTTGTTCTATCACAATACTGTTATATTCATTGTTATTTGATCTGAATTACTAATGGTTCCTTGCAGAGTCCTATCATTGGCATTCTCCTGTACTTTTGGGAATTCCTCACATGTACAAACCACTTTGTGCACTCTTCTCTGAACTGAGAAGCTATATTCACTTTTCTCTCAACTGTTGTACAGTTGAATGCAACTTTTAGTGAATTCTATTGCTTTCAAAGACTGGTTTAATGTGCACTTGCTCTATTTCAAGAATTTCTGCAAGGAACAACATCAATTCTAGACTATAGACTTACATTTTGATGTCCTTTTCCACTTGTTCTCTCACATTTCAGTTATATTCATTGTTATTGGCTCTGAATTGCTACTCGTTTCTTGCAGTGTCCTATATCTGGCTGTCTGCTCTATTTATGAGACTTAACCACATTTACAAACAACATTATAAACTACTCTGTGTACTAGAGAAGCTATATAAACTTGTCTCTCAACTTTTTTCCAGCTTAATGCTACTTTTCAGTGAATTGTAGTACTTTCAAAGACTGGTTTAATGTGCACTTGCTCTAGTTCAAGATTTCTGCAGTGTACAACATCCTTTCTAGACTATAGACTTACATTTTGATGTCTTTTTTTCACTTGTCCTATCACAATTCTGTTCTATTCACTATTATTTGCTCTGAATTACTAGTGGTTCAGTGCAGTGTCCTATAATTGGCCTGCTCCTGCACTTTTCGGTTTTCCCCACATGTACAAACAACTTTGTACACCCTTATCTGAACTTGAGAAGCTATATACACTTGTCTCTCAACTGCTGTACAGTTGAATGCTACTTTGCAGTGAATATTATTTCTTTCAAACAATGGTTTAATGTGCACTTTCTCTATTTCAAGGATTTCTGCAGGGAACAACATCCTTTCTAGACTATAGACTTACATTTTGATGTCTTTTCCACTTGTCCTATCACAATTCTGTTCTTTTCACTATGATTTGCTCTGAATTACTAGTGGTTCCTTGCAGTGTTCTATAATTGGCATGCTCCTGTACTTTTGGGATTCCCCACATGTACAAACCACTTTGTGCACTCTTCTCTGAACTTGAGAAGCTATATACACTTGTCTCTCAACTGCTGTACAGTTGAATGCTACTTTGCAGTGAATTCTATTTCTTTCGAACACTGGTTTAATGTGCACTTGCTCTAGTTCAAGATTTCTGCAGGGAACAACATCCTTTCTAGTCTATAGACTTACATTTTGATGTCTTTTCCACTTGTCCTATCACAATTCTGTTCTATTCACTATTATTTGCTCTGAATTACTAGTGGTTCAGTTCAGTGTCCTATAATTGGCCTGCTCCTGTACTTTTGGGTCTTCCCCACATGTACAAACAACTTTGTACACCCTTCTCTGAACTTGAGAAGCTATATACACTTGTCACTCAACTGCTGTATAGTTGAATGCTACTTTGCAGTGAATTCTATTTCTTTCAAACACTGGTTTAATGTGCACTTACTCTATTTCAAGGATTTCTGCAGGGAACAACATCCTTTCTAGACTATAGACTTACATTTTGATGTCTTTTCCACTTGTCCTATCACAATTCTGTTCTTTTCACTATTATTTGCTCTGAATTACTAGTGGTTCCTTGCAGTGTCCTATAATTGGCCTGCTCCTGCACTTTTGGGTTTTCCCCACACATGTACAAACAACTTTGTACACTCTTCTCTGAACTTGAGAAGCTATATACATTTGTCTCTCAACTGCTGTACAGTTGAATGCTACTTTGCAGTGAATTCTATTTCTTTCTTTCAAAAACGGTTTAATTTAATGTGCACTTTCTCTAGTTTCAAGATTTTCTGCAGTGTACAACATCCTTTCTAGACTATAGACTTACATTTTGATGTCTTTTCCACTTGTCCTATCACAATTCTGTTCTATTCACTATTATTTGCTCTGAATTACTAGTGGTTCAGTTGCAGTGTCCTATAATTGGCCTGCTCCTGCACTTTTGGGGTTTTCCCCACATGTACAAACAACTTTGTGCACTCTTCTCTGAACTTGAGAAGCTATATACACTTGTCTCTCAACTGCTGTACAGTTGAATGCTACTTTGCAGTGAATTTATTTCTTTCAAACACTGGTTTAATGTGCACTTTCTCTCTATTTCAAGGATTTCTGCAGGGAACAACATCCTTTCTAGACTATAGACTTACATTTTGATGTCTTTTCCACTTGTCCTATCACAATTCTGTTCTTTTCACTATTATTTGCTCTGAATTACTAGTGGTTCCTTGCAGTGTCCTATAATTGGCTGCTCCTGTACTTTTGGGATTCCCCACATGTACAAACCACTTTGTGCACTCTTCTCTGAACTTGAGAAGCTATATACACTTGTCTCTCAACTGCTGTACAGTTGAATGCTACTTTGCAGTGAATTCTATTTCTTTCAAACACTGGTTTAATGTGCACTTGCTCTATTTCAAGGATTTCTGCAGGGAACAAACATCCTTTCTAGACTATAGACTTACATTTTGATGTCTTTTTGCCACTTGTTCTATCACAATTCAGTTCTATTCATTGTTATTTGCTCTGAATTACTACTGGTTTCTTGCAGTGTCCTATAATTGGCTGCTCCTGTACTTTTGGGACTTCCCCACATGTACAAACAACTTTTGTACACTCTTCTCTGAACTTGAGAAGCTATATAATCTTGTCTCTCAACTGTTGTACAGTTTAATGCTACTTTTCAGTGAATTCTATTTCTTTCAAAGTCTGGTTTAATGTGCACTTTGCTCTATTTTTAAAGGGTTTTCTGCAGTGTACAAACATCCTTTCTAGACTATAGACTTACATTTTGATGTCTTTTCCACTTGTTCTATCACAATTCTGTTTTATATTCATTTATTTTGCTCTGAATTACTAGTGGTTCCTTGCAGTGTCCTATAATTGGCATGCTCCTGTACTTTTGGGAATTCCCCACATGTACAAACAACTTTGTGCACTCTTCTCTGAACTTGAGAAGCTATATACACTTGTCTCTCAACTGTTGTACAGTTGAATGCTACTTTTAGTGAATTCTATTTCTTTCAAAGACTGGTTTAATGTGCACTTGCTCTATTTCAAGATTTTTCTGCAGGGAACAACATCCTTTCTAGACTATAGACTTACATTTTGATGTCTTTTCCACTTGTTCTCTCACACACATTCTGTTCTATTCATTGTTATTTGCTCTGAATTACTAGTGGTTTCTTGCAGTGTCCTATATCTGGCTGCTCCTGCTGTACTTTTGGGATTTCCCACACATGTTTTGTGCACTTTTCTGAACTTGAGAAGCTATTAACCCTCTCAACTGTACAAACAACTTTATAAACTACTCTTTCAAACACTGTGTGCACTTGCTCTAGAGAAGCTATATAACTATAGACTTACATTTTGTCTCTTTTCAACTTTTTTATTTTGCTCTGAATTACTACTTTTCAGTGAATTGTGCTCTGCTCTGTACTTTTGGGACTTCCCACATGTACAAACAACTTTTCTTTCTCTGAAGACTGGTCTCTCAACTGTTTAAATGCTGCTTTGCAGTGAATTCTATTTCTTTCAAACACTGGTTTAATGTGCACTTTTCTATTTCAGGGTGCAGTGTACAAACATCCTTTCTAGACTATAGACTTACATTTTGATGTCTTTTTTCCACTTGTCCTATCACAATTCTGTTCTATTTCACTATTATTTGCTCTGAATTACTAGTGGTTCAGTGCAGTGTCCTATAATTGGCCTGCTCCTGCACTTTTGGGTTTTCCCCACATGTACAAACAACTTTGTACACTCTTCTCTGAACTTGAGAAGCTATATACACTTGTCTCTCAACTGCTGTACAGTTGAATGCTACTTTGCAGTGAATTCTATTTCTTTCAAACACTGGTTTAATGTGCACTTTCTCTATTTCAAGGATTTCTGCAGGGAACAACATCCTTTCTAGACTATAGACTAGACTTACATTTTGATGTCTTTTCCACTTGTCCTATCACAATTCTGTTCTTTCACTATTATTTGCTCTGAATTACTAGTGGTTCCTTGCAGTGTCCTATAATTGGCCTGCTCCTGTACTTTTTTGGGATTCCCCACATGTACAAACAACTTTGTGCACTCTTCTCTGAACTTGAGAAGCTATATACACTTGTCTCTCAACTGCTGTACAGTTGAATGCTACTTTGCAGTGAATTCTATTTCTTTCAAACACTGGTTTAATGTGCACTTGCACTCTAGTTCAAGATTTCTGCAGGGAACAACATCCTTTCTAGACTATAGACTTACATTTTGATGTCTTTTCCACTTGTCCTATCACAATTCTGTTCTATTCACTATTATTTGCTCTGAATTACTAGTGGTTCAGTTGCAGTGTCCTATAATTGGCCTGCTCCTGTACTTTTGGGTTTCCCCACATGTACAAACAACTTTGTACACTCCTTCTCTGAACTTGAGAAGCTATATACACTTGTCTCTCAACTGCTGTACAGTTGAATGCTACTTTGCAGTGAATTCTATTTCTTTCGAACACTGGTTTAATGTGCACTTGCTCTAGTTCAAGGATTTCTGCAGGGAACAACATCCTTTCTAGACTATAGACTTACATTTTGATGTCTTTTCCACTTGTCCTATCACAATTCTGTTCTTTTCACTATTATTTGCTCTGAATTACTAGTGGTTCCTTGCAGTGTCCTATAATTGGCCTGCTCCTTTACTTTTGGGATTTCCCCACATGTACAAACAACTTTTTGTACACTCTTCTCTGAACTTGAGAAGCTATATACACTTGTCTCTCAACTGCTGTACAGTTGCAATGCTACTTTGCAGTGAATTCTATTTCTTTCAAACACTGGTTTAATGTGCACTTGCTCTAGTAGTTCAAGATTTCTGCAGTGTACAACATCCTTTCTAGACTATAGACTTACATTTTGATGTCTTTTCCACTTGTCCTATCACAATTCTGTTCTATTCACTATTATTTGCTCTGAATTACTAGTGGTTCAGTGCAGTGTCCTATAATTGGCCTGCTCCTGCACTTTTCGGGACTTCCCCACATGTACAAACAACTTTTTGCACCCTTATCTGAACTTGAGAAGCTATATACACTTGTCTCTCAACTGCTGTACAGTTGAATGCTACTTTGCAGTGAATATTATTTCTTTCAAACAATGGTTTTTAATGTGCACTTTCTCTATTTCAAGGATTTCTGCAGGGAACAACATCCTTTCTAGACTATAGACTTACATTTTGATGTCTTTTCCACTTGTCCTATCACAATTCTGTTCTTTTCACTATGATTTGCTCTGAATTACTAGTGGTTCCTTGCAGTGTTCTATAATTGGCCTGCTCCTGTACTTTTGGGATTCCCCACATGTACAAACACTTTGTGCACTCTTCTCTGAACTTGAGAAGCTATATACACTTGTCTCTCAACTGCTGTACAGTTGAATGCTACTTTGCAGTGAATTCTATTTCTTTCGAACACTGGTTTAATGTGCACTTGCTCTATTTCAAGGATTTCTGAAGGGAACAACATCCTTTCTAGACTATAGACTTACATTTTCAAGTCTTTGCCAGTTGTTCTCTCACAATTCAGTCATATTCATTGTTATTTGCTCTGAATTACTACTGGTTTCTTGCAGTGTCCTATAATTGGCTTTCTGCTGTACATATGGGACTTCACCACATGTAAAAACAACTTTATACACTCCTCTGTGAACTTGAGAAGCTATATAATCTTGTCTTTCAAATGTTTTACAGTTTAATGCTCCTTTTCATTGAATTCTAGTTGTTTCAAAGTCTGGTTTAATGTGCACTTTGCTCTATTTAAAGGGTTTTCTGCAGTGTACAAAGATCTTTCTATACTACAGACTTACATTTTGATGGCTTTTCCACTTGTTCTATCACAATACTGTTGTTATATTCATTGTTATTTGATCTGAATTACTAATGGTTCCTTGCAGAGTCCTATCATTGGCATTCTCCTGTACTTTTGGGAATTCCTCACATGTACAAACCACTTTGTGCACTCTTCTCTGAACTGAGAAGCTATATTCACTTTTCTCTCTCAACTGTTGTACAGTTGAATGCAACTTTTAGTGAATTCTATTGCTTTCAAAGACTGGTTTAATGTGCACTTGCTCTATTTCAAGAATTTCTGCAAGGAACAACATCAATTCTAGACTATAGACTTACATTTTGATGTCTTTTCCACTTGTTCTCTCACATTTCAGTTATATTCATTGTTATTGGCTCTGAATTGCTACTCGTTTCTTGCAGTGTCCTATATCTGGCTGTCTGCTCTATTTATGAGACTTAACCACATTTACAAACAACATTATAAACTACTCTGTGTACTAGAGAAGCTATATAAACTTGTCTCTCAACTTTTTTCCAGCTTAATGCTACTTTTCAGTGAATTGTAGTACTTTCAAAGACTGGTTTAATGTGCACTTGCTCTAGTTCAAGATTTCTGCAGTGTACAACATCCTTTCTAGACTATAGACTTACATTTTGATGTCTTTTCCACTTGTCCTATCACAATTCTGTTCTATTCACTATTATTTGCTCTGAATTACTAGTGGTTCAGTGCAGTGTCCTATAATTGGCCTGCTCCTGCACTTTTCGGTTTTCCCCACATGTACAAACAACTTTGTACACCCTTATCTGAACTTGAGAAGCTATATACACTTGTCTCTCAACTGCTGTACAGTTGAATGCTACTTTGCAGTGAATATTATTTCTTTCAAACAATGGTTTAATGTGCACTTTCTCTATTTCAAGGATTTCTGCAGGGAACAACATCCTTTCTAGACTATAGACTTACATTTTGATGTCTTTTCCACTTGTCCTATCACAATTCTGTTCTTTTCACTATTATTATTTTGCTCTGAATTACTAGTGGTTCCTTGCAGTGTTCTATAATTGGCATGCTCCTGTACTTTTGGGATTCCCCACATGTACAAACCACTTTGTGCACTCTTCTCTGAACTTGAGAAGCTATATACACTTGTCTCTCAACTGCTGTACAGTTGAATGCTACTTTGCAGTGAATTCTATTTCTTTCGAACACTGGTTTAATGTGCACTTGCTCTAGTTCAAGATTTCTGCAGGGAACAACATCCTTTCTAGTCTATAGACTTACATTTTGATGTCTTTTCCACTTGTCCTATCACAATTCTGTTCTATTCACTATTATTTGCTCTGAATTACTAGTGGTTCAGTTCAGTGTCCTATAATTGGCCTGCTCCTGTACTTTTGGGTCTTCCCCACATGTACAAACAACTTTGTACACCCTTCTCTGAACTTGAGAAGCTATATACACTTGTCTCTCAACTGCTGTACTCAGTTGAATGCTACTTTGCAGTGAATTCTATTTCTTTCAAACACTGGTTTAATGTGCACTTGCTCTATTTCAAGGATTTCTGCAGGGAACAACATCCTTTCTAGACTATAGACTTACATTTTGATGTCTTTTCCACTTGTCCTATCACAATTCTGTTCTTTTCACTATTATTTGCTCTGAATTGCTAGTGGTTCCTTGCAGTGTCCTATAATTGGCCTGCTCCTGCTTTTTTTTGGGTCTTCCCCACATGTACAAACAACTTTGTACACTCTTCTCTGAACTTGAGAAGCTATATACACTTGTCTCTCAACTGCTGTACAGTTGAATGCTACTTTGCAGTGAATTCTATTTCTTTCAAACACTGGTTTAATGTGCACTTGCTCTAGTTTCAAGATTTCTGCAGTGTACAACATCCTTTCTAGACTATAGACTTACATTTTGATGTCTTTTCCACTTGTCCTATCACAATTCTGTTCTATTCACTATTATTTGCTCTGAATTACTAGTGGTTCTTCAGTGCAGAGTGTCCTATAATTGGCCTGCTCCTGCACTTTTCGGTTTTCCCCACATGTACAAACAACTTTGTGCACCCTTATCTGAACTTGAGAAGCTATATACACTTGTCTCTCAACTGCTGTACAGTTGAATGCTACTTTGCAGTGAATTCTATTTCTTTCAAACACTGGTTTAATGTGCACTTGCTCTATTTCAAGGATTTCTGCAGGGAACAACATCCTTTCTAGACTATAGACTTACATTTTGATGTCTTTTCCACTTGTCCTATCACAATTCTGTTCTTTTCACTATTATTTTTGCTCTGAATTACTAGTGGTTCCTTGCAGTGTTCTATAATTGGCCTGCTCCTGTACTTTTGGGACTTCCCCACATGTACAAACCACTTTGTGCACTCTTCTCTGAACTTGAGAAGCTATATACACTTGTCTCTCAACTGCTGTACAGTTGAATGCTACTTTGCAGTGAATTCTATTTCTTTCGAACACTGGTTTAATGTGCACTTGCTCTATTTCAAGGATTTCTGAAGGGAACAACATCCTTTCTAGACTATAGACTTACATTTTCAAGTCTTTGCCAGTTGTTCTCTCACAATTCAGTTCTATTCATTGTTATTTGCTCTGAATTACTACTGGTTTCTTGCAGTGTCCTATAATTGGCTTTCTGCTGTACATATGGGACTTCACCACATGTAAAAACAACTTTATACACTCCTCTCTGAACTTGAGAAGCTATATAATCTTGTCTTTCAAATGTTTTAGTTTTTCAATTTAATGCTCCTTTTCATTGAATTCTAGTTGTTTCAAAGTCTGGTTTAATGTGCACTTTGCTCTATTTAAAGGGTTTTCTGCAGTGTACAAAGATCTTTCTATACTACAGACTTACATTTTGATGGCTTTTCCACTTGTTCTATCACAATACTGTTATATTCATTGTTATTTTTTATTTGATCTGAATTACTAATGGTTTCTTGCAGTGTCCCTATCATTGGCATTCTCCTGTACTTTTGGGAATTCCTCACATGTACAAACCACTTTGTGCACTCTTCTCTGAACTGAGAAGCTATATATTCACTTTTCTCTCAACTGTTGTACAGTTGAATGCAACTTTTAGTGAATTCTATTGCTTTCAAAGACTGGTTTAATGTGCACTTGCTCTATTTCAAGAATTTCTGCAAGGAACAACATCAATTCTAGACTATAGACTTACATTTTGATGTCTTTTCCACTTGTTCTCTCACATTTCAGTTATATTCATTGTTATTTGCTCTGAATTGCTACTCGTTTCTTGCAGTGTCCTATATCTGGCTGTCTGCTCTATTTATGAGACTTAACCACATTTACAAACAACATTTATAAACTACTCTCTGTACTAGAGAAGCTATATAAACTTGTCTCTCAACTTTTTTTTTTTTTTTTAATGCTACTTTTCAGTGAATTGTAGTACTTTCAAAGACTGGTTTAATGTGCACTTGCTCTAGTTCAAGATTTCTGCAGTGTACAACATCCTTTCTAGACTATAGACTTACATTTTGATGTCTTTTCCACTTGTCCTATCACAATTCTGTTCTATTCACTATTATTTGCTCTGAATTACTAGTGGTTCAGTGCAGTGTCCTATAATTGGCCTGCTCCTGCACTTTTCGGTTTTTCCCCACATGTACAAACAACTTTGTACACCCTTATCTGAACTTGAGAAGCTATATACACTTGTCTCTCTCTCACTGCTGTACAGTTGAATGCTACTTTGCAGTGAATTCTTATTTCTTTCAAACAATGGTTTAATGTGCACTTTCTCTATTTCAAGGATTTCTGCAGGGAACAACATCCTTTCTAGACTATAGACTTACATTTTGATGTCTTTTTTCCACTTGTCCTATCACAATTCTGTTCTTTTCACTATTATTTGCTCTGAATTACTAGTGGTTCCTTGCAGTGTTCTATAATTGGCATGCTCCTGTACTTTTGGGATTCCCCACATGTACAAACCACTTTGTGCACTCTTCTCTGAACTTGAGAAGCTATATACACTTGTCTCTCAACTGCTGTACAGTTGAATGCTACTTTGCAGTGAATTCTATTTCTTTCGAACACTGGTTTAATGTGCACTTGCTCTAGTTCAAGATTTCTGCAGGGAACAACATCCTTTCTAGTCTATAGACTTACATTTTGATGTCTTTTCTCTTGTCCTATCACAATTCTGTTTTTCACTATTATTGTTACTAGTGGTTCCTTGCAGTGTCCTATAATTGGCCTGCTCCTGTACTTTTGGGTCTTCCCCACATGTACAAACAACTTTGTACACTCTTCTCTGAACTTGAGAAGCTATATACACTTGTCTCTCAACTGCTGTACAGTTGAATGCTACTTTGCAGTGAATTCTATTTCTTTCAAACACTGGTTTAATGTGCACTTGCTCTATTTCAAGATTTCTGCAGTGTACAACACAACATCCTTTCTAGACTATAGACTTACATTTTGATCTTTTCCACTTGTCCTACACAATTCAATTCTATTCACATTATATTTGCTCTGAATTACTAGTGGTTCAGTTGCAGTGTCCTATAATTGGCCTCCTGCTTGTACTTTTGGGTTTTCCCCACATGTACAAACAACTTTGTGCACTCTTCTCTCTGAACTTGAGAAGCTATATACACTTGTCTCTCAACTGCTGTACAGTTGAATGCTACTTTGCAGTGAATTCTTATTTCTTTCAAACAATGGTTTAATGTGCACTTGCTCTATTTCAAGGATTTCTGCAGGGAACAACATCATCTTTCTAGACTATAGACTTACATTTTGATGTCTTTTCCACTTGTCCTATCACAATTCTGTTCTTTTCACTATTTTTTTGCTCTGAATTACTAGTGGTTCCTTGCAGCAGTGTTCTATAATTGGCCTGCTCCTGTACTTTTGGGATTCCCCACATGTACAAACCACTTTGTGCACTCTTCTCTGAACTTGAGAAGCTATATACACTTGTCTCTCAACTGCTGTACAGTTGAATGCTACTTTGCAGTGAATTCTATTTCTTTCAGAACACTGGTTTAATGTGCACTTTTAATGCTTGCTCTATTTCAAGGATTTCTGAAGGGAACAACATCCTTTCTAGACTATAGACTTACATTTTCAAGTCTTTGCCAGTTGTTCTCTCACAATTCAGTCATATTCATTGTTATTTGCTCTGAATTACTACTGGTTTCTTGCAGTGTCCTATAATTGGCTTTCTGCTGTACATATGGGACTTCACCACATGTAAAAACAACTTTATACACTCCTCTGTGAACTTGAGAAGCTATATAATCTTGTCTTTCAAATGTTTTACAGTTTAATGCTCCTTTTCATTGAATTCTAGTTGTTTCAAAGTCTGGTTTAATGTGCACTTTGCTCTATTTAAAGGGTTTTCTGCAGTGTACAAAGATCTTTCTATACTACAGACTTACATTTTGATGGCTTTTCCACTTGTTCTATCACAATACTGTTATATTCATTGTTATTTGATCTGAATTACTAATGGTTCCTTGCAGAGTCCTATCATTGGCATTCTCCTGTACTTTTGGGAATTCCTCACATGTACAAACCACTTTGTGCACTCTTCTCTGAACTGAGAAGCTATATATTCACTTTTCTCTCAACTGTTGTACAGTTGAATGCAACTTTTAGTGAATTCTATTGCTTTCAAAGACTGGTTTAATGTGCACTTGCTCTATTTCAAGAATTTTTCTGCAAGGAACAACATCAATTCTAGACTATAGACTTACATTTTGATGTCTTTTCCACTTGTTCTCTCACATTTCAGTTATATTCATTGTTATTGGCTCTGAATTGCTACTCGTTTCTTGCAGTGTCCTATATCTGGCTGTCTGCTCTATTTATGAGACTTAACCACATTTACAAACAACATTATAAACTACTCTGTGTACTAGAGAAGCTATATAAACTTGTCTCTCAACTTTTTTCCAGCTTAATGCTACTTTTCAGTGAATTGTATTACTTTCAAAAAGACTGGTTTAATGTGCACTTGCTCTAGTTCAAGATTTCTGCAGTGTACAACATCCTTTCTAGACTATAGACTTACATTTTGATGTGTTTTTCCACTTGTCCTATCACAATTCTGTTCTATTTCACTATTATTTGCTCTGAATTACTAGTGGTTCAGTGCAGTGTCCTATAATTGGCCTGCTCCTGCACTTTTTCGGTTTTCCCCACATGTACAAACAACTTTGTACACCCTTATCTGAACTTGAGAAGCTATATACACTTGTCTCTCAACTGCTGTACAGTTGAATGCTACTTTGCAGTGAATTTTATTTCTTTCAAACACAATGGTTTAATGTGCACTTTCTCTATTTCAAGGATTTCTGCAGGGAACAACATCCTTTCTAGACTATAGACTTACATTTTGATGTCTTTTCCACTTGTCCTATCACAATTCTGTTCTTTTCACTATGATTTGCTCTGAATTACTAGTGGTTCCTTGCAGTGTTCTATAATTGGCATGCTCCTGTACTTTTGGGGATTCCCCACATGTACAAACCACTTTGTGCACTCTTCTCTGAACTTGAGAAGCTATATACACTTGTCTCTCAACTGCTGTACAGTTGAATGCTACTTTGCAGTGAATTCCTATTTCTTTCGAACACTGGTTTAATGTGCACTTGCTCTAGTTCAAGATTTCTGCAGGGAACAACATCCTTTCTAGACTATAGACTTACATTTTGATGTCTTTTCCACTTGTCCTATCACAATTCTGTTCTATTCACTATTATTTTTGCTCTGAATTACTAGTGGTTCAGTGCAGTGTCCTATAATTGGCCTGCTCCTGTACTTTTGGGTCTTCCCCACATGTACAAACAACTTTGTACACTCTTCTCTGAACTTGAGAAGCTATATACACTTGTCTCTCAACTGCTGTACAGTTGAATGCTACTTTGCAGTGAATTCTATTTCTTTCAAACACTGGTTTAATGTGCACTTGCTCTATTTCAAGGATTTCTGCAGGGTACAACATCCTTTCTAGACTATAGACTTACATTTTGATGTCTTTTTTCCACTTGTCCTATCACAATTCTGTTCTATTCACTATTATTTGCTCTGAATTACTAGTGGTTCCTTGCAGTGTCCTATAATTTGGCCTGCTCCTGTACTTTTGGGGTTTCCCCACATGTACAAACAACTTTGTGCACTCTTCTCTGAACTTGAGAAGCTATATACACTTGTCTCTCAACTGCTGTACAGTTGAATGCTACTTTGCAGTGAATTCTATTTTTCTTTCAAACACTGGTTTAATGTGCACTTGCTCTATTTCAAGGATTTCTGCAGACTATACACATTTTGATGTCTTTTCCTTTCTAGACTATTCACTATTTATTTGCTCTCTGAATTACTACTTTCATTTTGCCTGTCTTTTCTTTCCCACTTGTCAAACAACTTTGTGCACCCTTACAATTTGAGTTCTATTTTGTTCACTATGGTTTATTTGCACTTTCTGAATTTCTGCACTAGTGGTTTTCCTTGCTTACATTTTGTGTTCTATAATTGGCCTGCTCCTGTACTTTTGGGATTTCCCACATGTACAAACTGCTCCTGTACTTTTGGGATTCCCCACACATGTACAAACTCTTTTGTGCTTGAGAACTTGAGAAGCTATATACACTTGTCTCTCAAACTGCTGTACAGTTGAATGCTACTTTGCAGTGAATTCTATTTCTTTCGAACACTGGTTTAATGTGCACTTGCTCTATTTCAAGGATTTCTGAAGGGAACAACATCCTTTCTAGACTATAGACTTACATTTTCAAGTCTTTTCCAGTTGTTCTCTCACAATTCAGTCATATTCATTGTTATTTGCTCTGAATTACTACTGGTTTCTTGCAGTGTCCTATAATTGGCTTTCTGCTGTACATATGGGACTTCACCACATGTAAAAACAACTTTATACACTCCTCTGTGAACTTGAGAAGCTATATAATCTTGTCTCTTCAAAATGTTTTACAGTTTAATGCTCCTTTTCATTGAATTCTAGTTGTTTCAAAGTCTGGTTTAATGTGCACTTTGCTCTATTTAAAGGGTTTTCTGCAGTGTACAAAGATCTTTCTATACTATAGACTTACATTTTGATGGCTTTTTTCCACTTGTTCTATCACAATACTGTTATATTCATTGTTATTTGATCTGAATTACTACTAATGTTTCCTTGCAGAGTCCTATCATTGGCATTCTCCTGTACTTTTGGGAATTCCTCACATGTACAAACCACTTTGTGCACTCTTCTCTGAACTGAGAAGCTATATATCACTTTTCTCTCAACTGTTGTACAGTTGAATGCAACTTTTAGTGAATTCTATTGCTTTCAAAGACTGGTTTAATGTGCACTTGCTCTATTTCAAGAATTTCTGCAAGGAACAACATCAATTCTAGACTATAGACTTACATTTTGATGTCTTTTCCACTTGTTCTCTCACATTTCAGTTATATTCATTGTTATTTTGCTCTGAATTGCTACTCGTTTCTTGCAGTGTCCTATATCTGGCTGTCTGCTCTATTTATGAGACTTAACCACATTTACAAACAACATTATAAACTAAACTCTCTGTGTACTAGAGAAGCTATATAAACTTGTCTCTCAACTTTTTTACCAGCTTAATGCTACTTTTCAGTGAATTGTAGTACTTTCAAAGACTGGTTTAATGTGCACTTGCTCTAGTTCAAGATTTCTGCAGTGTACAACATCCTTTCTAGACTATAGACTTACATTTTGATGTCTTTTCCACTTGTCCTATCACAATTCTGTTCTATTCACTTCATTATTTGCTCTGAATTACTAGTGGTTCAGTGCAGTGTCCTATAATTGGCCTGCTCCTGCACTTTTTTTCGGTTTTCCCCACATGTACAAACAACTTTGTACACCCTTATCTGAACTTGAGAAGCTATATACACTTGTCTCTCAACTGCTGTACAGTTGAATGCTACTTTGCAGTGAATTCTATTTCTTTCAAAACAATGGTTTAATGTGCACTTTCTCTATTTCAAGGATTTCTGCAGGGAACAACATCCTTTCTAGACTATAGACTTACATTTTGATGTCTTTTCCACTTGTTCTATCACAATTCTGTTCTTTTCACTATTATTTGCTCTGAATTACTAGTGGTTCCTTGCAGTGTTCTATAATTGGCATGCTCCTGTACTTTTGGGATTTCCCCACATGTACAAACCACTTTGTGCACTCTTCTCTGAACTTGAGAAGCTATATACACTTGTCTCTCAACTGCTGTACAGTTGAATGCTACTTTGCAGTGAATTCTATTTCTTTCGAACACTGGTTTAATGTGCACTTGCTCTAGTTCAAGATTTCTGCAGGGAACAACATCCTTTCTAGTCTATAGACTTACATTTTGATGTCTTTTCCACTTGTCTATTCATATCACAATTCTGTTCTATTCACTATTATTTGCTCTGAATTACTAGTGGTTCAGTTCAGTGTCCTATAATTGGCCTGCTCCTGTACTTTTGGGTCTTCCCCACATGTACAAACAACTTTGTACACCCTTCTCTGAACTTGAGAAGCTATATACACTTGTCTCTCAACTGCTGTACAGTTGAATGCTACTTTGCAGTGAATTCTATTTCTTTCAAACACTGGTTTAATGTGCACTTTGCTCTATTTCAAGATTTTCTGCAGGGAACAACATCCTTTCTAGACTATATAGACTTACATTTTGATGTCTTTTCCACTTGTCCTATCACAATTCTGTTCTTTTCACTATTATTTGCTCTGAATTGCTAGTGGTTCCTTGCAGTGTCCTATAATTGGCCTGCTCCTGTACTTTTGGGTCTTCCCCACATGTACAAACAACTTTGTACACTCTTCTCTGAACTTGAGAAGCTATATATACACTTGTCTCTCAACTGCTTGTACAGTTGAATGCTACTTTTTGCAGTGAATATTATTTCTTTCAAACACTGGTTTAATGTGCACTTGCTCTAGTTCAAGATTTCTGCAGTGTACAACATCCTTTCTAGACTATAGACTTACATTTTGATGTCTTTTCCACTTGTCCTATCACAATTCTGTTCTATATTCACTGATTATTTGCAGTGTCTGAATTACTAGTGGTTCAGTGCAGTGTCCTATAATTGGCCTGCTACTTTGCTGAATATTTTCGGTTTTCCCACATGTACAAACAACTTTGTAGACTTACTTTTCTGTGAACTTGAGAATTATTTGCTATTACTACATAATTGGCCTCTCTGTACAACAAACACTTTGTGCACTCTTCTCTGAACTTGAGAAGCTATATACACTTGTCTCTCAACTGCTGTACAGTTTGATGCTACTTTGCAGTGAATTCTATTTCTTTCAAACACTGGTTTAATGTGCACTCTATTTCAAGGATTTCTGCAGGGAACAACATCCTTTCTAGACTATAGACTTACATTTTGATGTCTTTTCCACTTGTCCTATCACAATTCTGTTCTTTTCACTATTATTTGCTCTGAATTACTAGTGGTTCCTTGCAGTGTCCTATAATTGGCCTGCTCCTGTACTTTTGGGATTCCCCACATGTACAAACAACTTTGTGCACTCTTCTCTGAACTTGAGAAGCTATATACACTTGTCTCTCAACTGCTGTACAGTTGAAATGCTACTTTGCAGTGAATTCTATTTCTTTCAAACACTGGTTTAATGTGCACTTGCTCTAGTTTCAAGATTTCTGCAGTGTACAACATCCTTTCTAGACTATAGACTTACATTTTGATGTCTTTTCCACTTGTCCTATCACAATTCTGTTCTATTCACTATTATTTGCTCTGAATTACTAGTGGTTCAGTGCAGTGTCCTATAATTGGCTTGCTCCTGTACTTTTGGGACTTCCCCCACATGTACAAACAACTTTGTGCACCCTTCTGAACTTGAGAAGCTATATACACTTGTCTCTCAACTGCTGTACAGTTGAATGCTACTTTGCAGTGAATTCTATTTCTTTCAAACAATGGTTTAATGTGCACTTTCTCTATTTCAAGGATTTCTGCAGGGACAACATCCTTTCTAGACTATAGACTTACATTTTGATGTCTTTTCCACTTGTCCTATCACAATTCTGTTCTTTTCACTATTATTTGCTCTGAATTACTAGTGGTTTGCTTGCAGTGTTCAGTATAATTGGCCTGCTCCTGTACTTTTGGGATTCCCCACATGTACAAACCACTTTGTGCACTCTTCTCTGAACTTGAGAAGCTATATACACTTGTCTCTCAACTGCTGTACAGTTGAATGCTACTTTGCAGTGAATTCTATTTCTTTCGAACACTGGTTTAATGTGCACTTGCTCTATTTCAAGGATTTCTGAAGGGAACAACATCATTTCTAGACTATAGACTTACATTTTCAAGTCTTTTCCAGTTGTTCTCTCACAATTCAGTCATATTCATTGTTATTTGCTCTGAATTACTACTGGTTTCTTGCAGTGTCCTATAATTGGCTTTCTGCTGTACATATGGGACTTCACCACATGTAAAAACAACTTTATACACTCTCTCTGTGAACTTGAGAAGCTATATAATCTTGTCTTTCAAATGTTTTTACAGTTTAATGCTCCTTTTCAGTGAATTCTAGTTGTTTCAAAGTCTGGTTTAATGTGCACTTTGCTCTATTTAAAGGGTTTTCTGCAGTGTACAAAGATCTTTTCTAGACTATAGACTTACATTTTTTTGATGCTTTTCCACTTGTTCTATCACAATACTGTTATATTCATTGTTATTTGATCTGAATTACTAATGGTTCCTTGCAGAGTCCTATCATTGGCATTCTCCTGTACTTTTGGGAATTCCTCACATGTACAAACCACTTTGTGCACTCTTCTCTGAACTGAGAAGCTATATTCACTTTTCTCTCAACTGTTGTACAGTTGAATGCAACTTTTAGTGAATTCTATTGCTTTTCAAAGACTGGTTTAATGTGCACTTGCTCTATTTCAAGAATTTCTGCAGGGAACAACATCAATTCTAGACTATAGACTTACATTTTGATGTCTTTTCCACTTGTTCTCTCACATTTCAGTTATATTCATTGTTATTTGCTCTGAATTGCTACTCGTTTCTTGCAGTGTCCTATATCTGGCTGTCTGCTGTATTTTTGGGACTTAACCACATTTACAAACAACATTATAAACTACTCTGTGTGTGACTAGAGAAGCTATATAAACTTGTCTCTCAACTTTTTTACAGTTTAATGCTACTTTTCAGTGAATTGTAGTACTTTCAAAGACTGGTTTAATGTGCACTTGCTCTAGTTCAAGATTTCTGCAGTGTACAACATCCTTTCTAGACTATAGACTTACATTTTGATGTCTTTTCCACTTGTCCTATCACAATTCTTCTATTCACTATTATTTGCTCTGAATTACTAGTGGTTCAGTGCAGTGTCCTATAATTGGCCTGCTCCTGCACTTTTTCGGTTTTCCCCACATGTACAAACAACTTTGTACACCCTTCTCTGAACTTGAGAAGCTATATACACTTGTCTCTCAACTGCTGTACAGTTGAATGCTACTTTGCAGTGAATATTATTTCTTTCAAACAATGGTTTAATGTGCACTTTCTCTCTATTTCAAGGATTTCTGCAGGGAACAACATCCTTTCTAGACTATAGACTTACATTTTGATGTCTTTTCCACTTGTCCTATCACAATTCTGTTCTTTTCACTATTATTTGCTCTGAATTACTAGTGGTTCCTTGCAGTGTCTTCTATAATTGGCAACTGCTGTACTTGAATGCTTTGCAGTACTTTTGGGTGCATTCCCCACATGTACAAACAACTTTGTGCACTCTTCTCTGAACTTGAGAAGCTATATTGGCACTATGTACACAACTTGTCTCTCAACTGCTGTACAGTTGTTGAATGCTACTTTGCAGTGAATTCTATTTCTTTCAAAACACTGGTTTAATGTGCACTTGCTCTAGTTCAAGATTTCTGCAGTGTACACAACATCCTTTCTAGACTATAGACTTACATTTTGATGTCTTTTCCACTTGTCCTATCACAATTCTGTTCTATTCACTATTATTTGCTCTGAATTACTAGTGGTTCAGTGCAGTGTCCTATAATTGGCCTGCTCCTGCACTTTTGGGTTTTCCCCACATGTACAAACAACTTTGTGCACCCTTATCTGAACTTGAGAAGCTATATACACTTGTCTCTCAACTGCTGTACAGTTGAATGCTACTTTGCAGTGAATTCTATTTCTTTCAAACACTGGTTTAATGTGCACTTTCTAGTTTCAAGGATTTCTGCAGGGAACAACATCCTTTCTAGACTATAGACTTACATTTTGATGTCTTTTCCACTTGTCCTATCACAATTCTGTTCTTTTTCACTATGATTTGCTCTGAATTACTAGTGGTTCCTTGCAGTGTTCTATAATTGGCCTGCTCCTGTACTTTTGGGATTCCCCACTACAAACCACTTTGTGCACTCTTCTGAACTTGAGAAGCTATATACACTTGTCTCTCAACTGCTGTACAGTTGAATGCTACTTTGCAGTGAATTCTTTTTTTTTTCGAACACTGGTTTAATGTGCACTTGCTCTATTTCAAGGATTTCTGAAGGGAACAACATCCTTTCTAGACTATAGACTTACATTTTCAAGTCTTTTGCCAGTTGTTCTCTCACAATTTCAGTCATATTCATTGTTATTTTTGCTCTGAATTACTACTGGTTTCTTGCAGTGTCCTATAATTGGCTTTCTGCTGTACATATGGGACTTCACCACATGTAAAAACAACTTTATACACTCCTCTGTGAACTTGAGAAGCTATATAATCTTGTCTTTCAAATGTTTTACAGTTTAATGCTCCTTTTCATTGAATTCTAGTTGTTTCAAAGTCTGGTTTAATGTGCACTTTGCTCTATTTAAAGGGTTTTCTGCAGTGTACAAAGATCTTTCTATACTACAGACTTACATTTTGATGGCTTTTTTTCCACTTGTTCTATCACAATAATGTTATATTCATTGTTATTTGATCTGAATTACTAATGGTTCCTTGCAGAGTCCTATCATTGGCATTCTCCTGTACTTTTGGGAATTCCTCACATGTACAAACCACTTTGTGCACTCTTCTCTGAACTGAGAAGCTATATTCACTTTTCTCTCAACTGTTGTACAGTTGAATGCAACTTTTAGTGAATTCTATTGCTTTCAAAGACTGGTTTAATGTGCACTTGCTCTATTTCAAGAATTTCTGCAAGGAACAACATCAATTCTAGACTATAGACTTACATTTTGATGTCTTTTCCACTTGTTCTCTCACATTTCAGTTATATTCATTGTTATTGGCTCTGAATTGCTACTCGTTTCTTGCAGTGTCCTATATCTGGCTGTCTGCTCTATTTTATGAGACTTAACCACATTTACAAACAACATTATAAACTACTCTGTGTACTAGAGAAGCTATATAAAAACTTGTCTCTCAACTTTTTTCCAGCTTAATGCTACTTTTCAGTGAATTGTAGTACTTTCAAAGACTGGTTTAATGTGCACTTGCTCTAGTTCAAGATTTCTGCAGTTTACAGTGTACAACATCCTTTCTAGACTATAGACTTACATTTTGATGTCTTTTCCACTTGTCCTATCACAATTCTGTTCTATTCACTATTATTTGCTCTGAATTACTAGTGGTTCAGTGCAGTGTCCTATAATTGGCCTGCTCCTGCACTTTTCGGTTTTCCCCACATGTACAAACAACTTTGTACACCCTTATCTGAACTTGAGAAGCTATATACACTTGTCTCTCAACTGCTGTACAGTTGAATGCTACTTTGCAGTGAATATTATTTCTTTCAAACAATGGTTTAATGTGCACTTTCTCTATTTCAAGGATTTCTGCAGGGAACAACATCCTTTCTAGACTATAGACTTACATTTTGATGTCTTTTCCACTTGTCCTATCACAATTCTGTTCTTTTCACTATGATTTGCTCTGAATTACTAGTGGTTCCTTGCAGTGTTCTATAATTGGCCTGCTCCTGTACTTTTGGGATTCCCCACATGTACAAACAACTTTGTGCACTCTTCTCTGAACTTGAGAAGCTATATACACTTGTCTCTCAACTGCTGTACAGTTGAATGCTACTTTGCAGTGAATTCTATTTCTTTCAAACACTGGTTTAATGTGCACTTGCTCTATTTCAAGGATTTCTGAAGGGAACAACATCCTTTCTAGACTATAGACTTACATTTTCAAGTCTTTGCCAGTTGTTCTCTCACAATTCAGTCATATTCATTGTTATTTGCTCTGAATTACTACTGGTTTCTTGCAGTGTCCTATAATTGGCTTTCTGCTGTACATATGGGACTTCACCACATGTAAAAACAACTTTATACACTCCTCTGTGAACTTGAGAAGCTATATAAACTTGTCTCTCAAATGTTTTACAGTTTAATGCTCCTTTTCATTGAATTCTAGTTGTTTCAAAGTCTGGTTTTAATGTGCACTTTGCTCTATTTAAAGGGTTTTCTGCAGTGTACAAAGATCTTTCTATACTACAGACTTACATTTTGATGGCTTTTCCACTTGTTCTATCACAATAATGTTATATTCATTGTTATTTGATCTGAATTACTAATGGTTCCTTGCAGAGTCCTATCATTGGCCTTCTCCTGTACTTTTGGGAATTCCTCACATGTACAAACCACTTTGTGCACTCTTCTCTGAACTGAGAAGCTATATACACTTTTCTCTCAACTGTTGTACAGTTGAATGCAACTTTTAGTGAATTCTATTGCTTTCAAAGACTGGTTTAATGTGCACTTGCTCTATTTCAAGAATTTCTGCAAGGAACAACATCAATTCTAGACTATAGACTTACATTTTGATGTCTTTTCCACTTGTTCTCTCACATTTCAGTTATATTCATTGTTATTGGCTCTGAATTGCTACTCGTTTCTTGCAGTTCCTTGCAGTGTCCTATATCTGGCTGTCTGCTCTATTTATGAGACTAACCACATTTACAAACAACATTATAAAGTACTCTGTGGCGGGGAGGGGAAGATGGCGTCGGCAGGAAGGTAGGGAGGGTGAGTGTGTGATCGAGTGAAGGAGCGATAGAGCTGTGTGTGGATGTGTGTGGGTTTGTGTGTGAGTGAAATAGGGACAATTAGTCCCTGCAGTTCTTCCATGGGGCTTCCAATCCAGGCAGTCTTGGTTGGCAAAACCCCGCGGCCGCTGCAAACACTCCGGGAGGACACCAGTGGCACAGAGACCCCGCCATCTTTACGATCGGAACTGCTAGAGACTAGAATCCTAACCTTACCACCACCCAGTCTTGTCTCGGAAGCAAACCTGGTCACTACAGCCACTCTGGTAGAAGACCTGCCACCCCAGCTGCAGATGCGAGAACCCTGAGACCTCCACCTCCAAAAGTGCGCTGCTGAAAGCAGTAAGTACAACCTCCCCCTCCCCAGCGCTGGAACTCAGGATTCGCTGAATCCCCAGCCCATAGACACCCAGGCACTCCACTACCCAGGCACTGCTTGGGAACCACCGAGAGACCCCGAGGGGGTGATTCTGCACAGTCAAGGGTGCGCGGCCCTGCAGTAGAATCTCTGAACTGCCCCTTCCTAAATAACTGCCCACGGACACCCCTGCGGTGCAACTTCAGGGCCAGGGTGCATCAGAGCTTTGCGCAGGTGGGCGCGCCACCATTCACGCACAATCAAGGGCAGGCAAACTCAAGGCCACAGCAAGGGAAGGCACCCTGAGCCCATATATCCACAGGGTCCTCTGGGGAGCTGCTTTGAGCCTCTGATGGGTGTGATTCTGTACAGCCAAGGTTGCGCTGCCCCACAGCAGAAACTCTGAACTCCTTTCTCCTGAATAACTTCCCACATACACCCTAGCTGTTTAACTTCCGGGCCAGAGTCTCTCAAATTGCATCAGAGCTGTGCGCTGGCGGGCACGCCACCAGTTCTCGCACACTCCAGAGCGGCAAACTCACAGCCACAGCAAGGGAAGGTGCCCTGAGCACATATATCCACAGGGTCCTCAGGGGAGCTGCTTTGAGCCCCTGCTGAGTGTGATTCTGTACAGCCAAGGACGCACTGCCCCACAGCAGAAACTCTGAACTCCTTTCTCCTGAATAACTTCCCACATACACCCTAGCTGTTTAACTTCAGTGCCAGAGTCTCTCAAAGTGCGTCAGAGCTGTGCCCCTGCAAACACACCTCCACAGAAGTGAATTTACAACAGGCAGGCACCCTGAGCCTATCTACACACTGGGTGCTAGTGGGAGCCACTGGGAGCTCTCCCAACAGTCGGTTCCTGGGTGCCACTGTGAGTTCCCACTGGACACGCGCGATTTCAACTAAGGGTGCAAGACAGCAAAAACTGGGACACTCCATAGCTGCTGACTTTTAGACACCACAGTTGTGCCTCTCAAGCTTGCAGGCCTACATCAAGAGAACCCAAGTAGCTCAAGTAGGGAGCTACACTAGATTACCAAGCCCAGGAGAACTGAGAGATTACACCAGTAGCACCATCTTCAAAAGAACCGGGGTAGCAAAGCAAGCGGATCTACAATTAAAACATTACAGGAAAACATGGGGAGAAAAAAAGGAAATTCCCAATGGGAGGAAAAAGAGGAATCACCAGAAAGGGAGTTAAATGAATTTGAGGCTAGCAGCTTAACAGAGAAAGAATTCAGAGTATTCGTTATAAGGATGTTTAAACGGATGGATGACAAATACACACAACTCAATGAGAACTATAAGGAGCTGAATGAAAATGTCACCAACATGAAAAGAAACCAAGAGGAGATGAAGAACGACATAGCTGCAATAAAGAACACAATGGAAGGCTTAAAGAGTAGAGTAGAAGAGGCTGAGGACCGCATCAGCGAATTAGAAGACAAGGTAGGAAAAAACACACAAACACAGCAGCAACTGGAAAGAAGACTTAAAAAGCAAGAGGAGAACCTAAGGGAGCTTTGGGACAACACAAAACGAAACAACCTTCGAATAATAGGGATAAAAGAAGGAGAGGAAGAGAAGCAAGGAATACAAAACCTGTTAGAAGAAATAATGACAGAAAACTTCCCTGATATTGGCAAGAAAAAAACTATCCAAGTCCAAGAAGTACACAGAGTCCCAAACAAGTTGAACCCCAAAAGACCGACACCAAGACACATCATAATTAAATTGACGAACACCAACGACAAAGCAAGAATCTTAAAGGCTGCCAGAGAGAAACAGAAAGTTACCTACAAGGGATCTCCTATCAGAATATCAACTGATTTCTCAACAGAAACACACCAGGCCAGAAGGGAATGGAATGAAATATACAAAGTGATGCAAAACAAGGGACTGAATCCAAGAATACTATACCCAACAAGGCTATCATTCAAAATTGAAGGTGGAATCAGAAGCTTCACAGTCAAAAAAGGGCTAAGAGAGTTCATCACTACCAAGCCAGCAATGCAAGAAATGCTAAAGGGGCTGCTGTAAAAAGAAGAGAAAGGCAAGAAGAAACACAAACACTAAGGAAAAATATGTCAACAAACAGGTACTTATCAATAATAACAGTAAACGTAAATGGATTAAATGCACCAATCAAAAGACATAGGGTAGCTGAATGGATAAGAAAACATGACCCATATATTTGCTGTCTACAAGAGACCCACCTAGAGCAAAAGACTCACACAGACTGAGAGTGAAGGGATGGAAAAACATTTTCCAGGCAAATGGAAATGAGAAAAAAGCTGGGGTTGCGATACTTATATCAGATAAAATAGACCTCAAAGTAAAGGCTTTAACAAGAGATAAGGAAGGCCACTACATAATACTAAAGGGAGCAATCCAGCAAGAAGATATAACTCTAGTAAACATATATGCACCCAACGCAGGAGCGCCCAAATACATAAAAAATCTGCTGGAAGATATCAAGGGAGAGTTCGACATCAACACAATCATAGTAGGGGACTTCAATACACCACTGACACCAATGGATAAATCCTCTGGAAAAAAAATCAGCAAAGAAACAGCAATTCTAAATGACACATTAGATCAGATGGACCTAATTGACATCTTCAGAGTATTTCACCCCAAAGCCATGGAATATACGTTCTTCTCAAGTGCACATGGGACATTCTCAAAAATAGACCATATATTGGGTAACAAGCAAAGTCTCCCAAAATTCAAAAAGATTGAAATCATATCAAGCATTTTCTCAGACCACAATGGCATAATATTAGAAATACACTACAATAAAAACATTCCAAAAAATGCAAACACTTGGAAACTGAATAGCATGCTACTAAACAATGATTGGGTTATCAATGAGATCAAAGAAGAAATTAAAAACATCCTGGAGACTAATGACAATAAAAACACAACATTGCAAATCCTATGGGACACAATGAAAGCAGTCCTGAGAGGGAAATGTATAGCTCTACAGGCCTACCTCAAAAAACAAGAAAAAATGGGTAATAGATTATCTAACTCAACAACTCAAAGAATTAGAAAGGGAGCAACAAGAAAAGCCCACAGTGAGCAGAAGAAAGGAAATAATAAAGATCAGAGCAGAAATGAATGACATAGAGACCAAAAAAACAATACACAAGATCAACAAAACCAAGAGCTGGTTCTTTGAAAGGATAAACAAGATTGATGAACCTCTAGCCAGGCTCACCAAGAAGCAAAGAGAGAGGACCCAAATAAACAAAATCAGAAATGAAAGAGGTGAAATAACAACAGACCCCACAGAAATACAAAGGATTGTCAAAAAAATACTATGAACAACTCTACTCCAACAAACTAGACAA
The DNA here is from genome assembly GCA_025583905.1 of Ia io. Classification (NCBI taxonomy): domain Eukaryota; kingdom Metazoa; phylum Chordata; class Mammalia; order Chiroptera; family Vespertilionidae; genus Ia; species Ia io. The sequence goes on along the minus strand of JAJQQW010001182.1, from coordinate 21,288 downwards.
CCTGGAGGAAATGGACACATTCCTAGAAAAACACAACCTTCCAAAACTTACTCAGGAAGAGACTAAAAACCCCAATAGGTTGATAACTATGGAAGAAATTGAAGCAGTTATCAAAAAGCTTCCAGCAAACAAAAGCCCGGGGCCAGACGGCTTCACAGGGGAGTTTTATAAAACATTCAAGGAAGAGCTAAAACCTATCCTCCTCAGACTATTCCAGAAAATTCAAGAAGAAGGAACACTTCCAAGCTCCTTCTACCAAGCCAGCATCACCCTAATACCAAAACCAGATAAAGATAACACAATGAAAGAGAATTACAGGCCAATATCCCTCATGAACATAGATGCCAAAATCCTCAACAAAATTCTAGCAAATCGAATCCAGCAATACATCAGAAAGATCATACACCACGACCAAGTAGGATTTATCCCTGGGATGCAAGGATGGTACAATATTCGCAAATCAATAAACGTGATACATCACATAAACAAATTGAGACATAAAAACCATATAGTCATATCAATTGATGCAGAAAAAGCATTTGACAAAATCCAACACCCTTTCTTGATAAAAACTCTCAGCAAGCTGGGAATAGAAGGATCATACCTCAACATAATAAAAGCCATATATGACAAACCCACAGCCAACATCATACTCAATGGGCAAAAGCTAAAACCATTTCCCCTAAGAACAGGAACAAGACAGGGATGCCCACTCTCACCACTCCTGTTCAACATAGTGTTGGAAATACTAGCCATTGCCATCAGACAAGAAGAAGAAATAAAAGGCATCCAAATTGGAAAAGAAGAAGTAAAACTGTCCTTATTTGCAGATGACATGATACTGTACATAGAAAACCCTAAAGACGCCATCAAAAAATTATTAGACTTAATAAATGAATTTGGCAGAGTAGCAGGATACAAAATAAATGCTAAGAAATCTATGGCATTTCTGTACACCAATAATGAACTTACAGAAAGAGAAACTAAAAAAGCAATCCCATTTACCATCACACCAAAAAAATTAAGATACCTAGGAATAAACTTAAATAAGGAGGTAAAAGACCTATACGCGGAAAACTACACAACACTGAAAAAAGAGATAGAGGAAGACATAAACAGATGGAAGAACATACCATGTTCATGGATTGGTAGAATCAACATCATCAAAATGTCCATACTACCCAAAGCAATCTATAATTTCAATGCACTTCCCATTAAAATACCAACGGCATACTTCACAGACCTAGAACGAACTTTCCAAAAATTCATCTGGAATAAAAAAAGACCCCGAATAGCCACAGCAATCCTGAGAAAGAAGAACAAAGTAGGTGGGATCTCCATACCAGATTTCAAGCTGTATTACAAAGCCACTGTTCTCAAAATTGCCTGGTATTGGCACAAGAACAGACATATAGATCAATGGAATAGAATAGAGAACCCAGAAATCGATCCAAATCACTATGCTCAATTAATATTTGACAAAGGTGGCATGAACATACAATGGATTCAAGACAGTCTCTTCAACAAATGGTGTTGGGAAAATTGGACAGATACATGCAAAAAAAATGAAACTAGACCACCAACTTACACCATACACAAAAATAAACTTAAAATGGATCAAGGACCTAAACATAATACAGGAAACCATAAAAATACTAGAGGAATCTACAGGCAGAAAAATCTCTGATATATGCTAAAAGAACTTCTTCACTGATACTGCTCCTAGGGCAATGGAAGCTAAAGAGAAAATAAACAAATGGGACTACATCAAAATAAAAAGCTTTTGCACAGCAAAGGAAACCATCAATAAAACAACAAGAAAGCCCACTACATGGGGGAGAACATATTTGCCAATGATGTCAACGATAAGGGTTTAATCTCCAACATTTACAGGGAACTCATGCAGCTTAACAAAAAGAAGATAAACAACCCAATCAAAAAATGGGCAACTGATCTAAATAGACACTTTTCGAAAGAAGACAGAAGGAAGGCCAAGAGACACATGAAAACCTGCTCTAAATCACTAATCATTAGAGAGATGTAAATCAAAACAACAATGCGGTACCATCTCACACATGTCAGAATGGCCATTTTCAACAAGTCAACAAATGACAAGTGCTGGCGAGGATGTGGAGAAAAAGGAACCCTCGTGCACTGCTGGTGGGAATGCAGACTCGTGCAGCCACTGTGGAGAACAGTATGGAGTTTCCTTAAAAAACTAAAAATAGAACTCCCATTTGACCCAGTGATGCCACTTCTAGGAATATATCCCAAGAAACTGTAAATATCAATCAGAAAGGATTTATGCACCCCTATGTTCATAGCAGCACAATTCACTATAGCTAAGATTTGGAAACAGCCTAAGTGCCCATCAGCAGATGAGTGGATTAAAAAACTGTGGTACATCTACACAATGGAATACTACGCTGTGGTCAAAAAGAAGGAGCTCTTACCATTTGCAACAATATGGATGGAGATGGAAAATATTATGCTTAGTGAAATTAGCCAGGCAGAGAAAGATAAATATCACATGATCTCACTCATTTGTGGAATATAATAAACAACATAAACTGATGGGGGGAAAAATAGATCCAGAAACAGAGAAACATCAATCAGAATATCAAACCTCAGGGAAGAAATTGTGAGATAATCAAAACCCAAGAATGCCTGAGAACGCCTTTCTAGCCATGCTAGCAATCATCAGATGTACGGTAATTTTACCTGGGACAAGAGGGTAAGTATTTTGGTCTTATGTTCCCGACCCCTCATGGGTAAGACCCCTTACATGGGCTGATCCCCTGATTAATGTAGTTACCAATAATACCAAACACCCTGGACATCCAGGAGGTCCATGGGTGGGGCAAGAAAGTATAAATACACAGGGATCTCCACCCATCTTCCCTTTTGTATGACACGAAATCAAAATAATGCCCCTTTGTGTGTACAATTAAAGAGAGGTTTCTGGCTTGTGTGGACACCAAAGAAAGGGTGTCACTATTATCACTACGTGCCCCCGGTAGAGGTGCAGAAAATGTAACTAAGACCTTGTCTATATAAAAAGAAATGGACAGCCAGTTTGAAAGGGAATTCCCATGGACTAGAACAAAGAATATCCTTGCATGATATTATTCTATACTGTCATTAAAATTTTTCCCAGATTTGGAACACCCCCAGTACTTGTAATAGTTCCTCGCACCATTGGGGATAAAAAAAAAAAAAAAAGTCATCTGTTTGGTGCTTGGAGACAAACTTAACACATCTCTTGATACTTTAGAATTACTACAGCACAATATACAATTATCCCAAGCAAATGTACAAACTAATTCTTTTAATGTCTGGCAGCAATTTAAAAAGGACATGTAAGGATTTAATCCTTTTCATTGTGTAGAGGACCTCCTGGGAAGGCACCTGAGCATTCTATATTGGTCCCTCTTACCCTTTAGGCCAAGAGAGACCCTCTTCTCACAATTCAATTGCTCACAGTTGTTGCATGAGCTCTCTGTTCATGTCGAGGTTGAAGTCTCGTGATGACTGGTGCCATGGATCTGTCTCTCACCCAGTGGGGCAAACTGAGCCCTCCCTGGAGAAGAAACCCAAGTTCCAAAAGATATGTGATCAGTTCTGGGTCCCCGCCAGCAGGCGAGGGGATCCCATGGCAGGTGCTGGGCATGGAGGCCTCGGGGGCATAGGCTACCAAGGAGACAAAACTGAACCTCACGTCACCCTGCTTGGCCCCGGAGGATGGCTGGTTAGCCAGAGACGGGTAAGATTCCTCAAGGAAGGAACAACCTAAGACAGGCACAGTCACAGAGGGGCCATCAGGAGAGAATTTGGGGATCAACAGAGGTGGGGCACAGACCCTCACCCCCCCAACATTGCAGGTTCCTGAATCATAGCCCCTTCTGAAGGAGGTCTCCTGTCCCCATGGCTGCTTCGTGCTTCCCATGCCCAGCTCAGATAAGGACCCAGGTGACCGAAAGAGACTTGGCCGACAGCAGCTGCCCTCTCACTCCAACAAGAATGGTTTGAGTTGTCTTGTACCCATGGTGCAGGGAAGTGGGTTTACGATATCTAAATCCAGGCTACCACCAGTTATGCTCAGGACCTACTCAAGAAGGCAAATAATCCCTTCCACCAATATTTACAGGGTAAAATAAGATTGTTGTTAGAGTAATAAATTTGATAGTAAAACAGTAGTCAAGTTTTCAGGCAAATTTAAATTGGCTAGTGGAAACAAGCGAATATTCTAGAAAAAATTAATTGTACTGGACAACAAGGTGTTCCTAAAGTGTTAACTAAAATCTTTATTGGTACTTCATCTCATGATAAAATTGTGCACCATGTAATGAACCTAAAACAGTAATATTATAGTGCAAAAAATTAAAATTTAAAAGCCATCAAGACTACATTATAAAATTTTCAAAAGCCTCCTAACATTTTAATCAAAAAAGGAGGGGATAGTAGAGGAATATCATGTAAGGAAAAATATCCTGTAAGTAAATTACATCTAGAAAATTAATACTTTAGAAAATTAATTGTAAGGCTAAAAGCAAGACACCCAGGAAAAACACACAAGGTGACAAAACAAGCCAGAGGAAAATCATCAGGGCAAAAAATGAAATAGGATCCCCAGTCAAATTTATAGAAAATATTCCTTTATTAACTTTTGGTCGAGAATATGTTTGTATATTTTCAGAAAACAACTCCGAGACCATGTGGATTCCAGCAACAGAGAGGAATCGACAGGACTACTCTAGCCATGAAGACAGAAGAGAAGCAGTCCAGAGATGGAAGACGCTGATGTGGCCTTCCCATACTAGCAGTTAACAGCTGTGCATCACTGCAGGTTGCCCAGGACCAAACCAGAGAGAGTTGGACCTGCATTACCACCATTTGTCCACCATCCAGAACTGAAATGTCATTGCTGACATGTACACATAAGGAACTGTTGGACATTGAAATTGGGTCTCAAAAGAACTGTTGACCCAGAAAGAAACTCACTACACACTGATTCATTTGCCTGTCACCATAAACATTATTGCTTGTCTCATTTTCAGTTCTTATAAGTGTATTTCTAATAGCACATGATCTCACTCATCTAGGGGAAATAATGAACAACATAGACTGATGAACAAGAACAGACCCAGAAACAAGGAGGCATGGATCAGACTGTCGGGCCTCAGGGGGAGGGTAGGGAAGGGTGGGGGCAAAGGGGAGAGATCAACCAAAGGACTTGTGTGCAAGCAAATGAGCCTAACGAGCGGTTAAGGACAACACGGGGGTGGGGGGGGGGGCATGTGTGGGGAGGGGTGAGGGATGGGAATGGGGGGATGAGGACAAATATGTGATACCTCAATCAATTAAGAAATTTAAAAAAAAAATAATAAAAAAAATAAAAATAAATAAACTACTCTGTGAACTAGAGAAGCTATATAAACTTGTCTCTCAACTTTTTTCCAGCTTAATGCTACTTTTCAGTGAATTGTAGTACTTTCAAAGACTGGTTTAATGTGCACTTGCTCTAGTTCAAGATTTCTGCAGTGTACAACATCCTTTCCAGACTATAGACTTACATTTTGATGTCTTTTCCACTTGTCCTATCACAATTCTGTTCCATTCACTATTATTTGCTCTGAATTACTAGTGGTTCCTTGCAGTGTCCTATAATTGGCCTGCTCCTCTACTTTTGGGTCTTCCCCACATGTACAAACAACTTTGTACACTCTTCTCTGAACTTGACAAGCTATATACACTTGTCTCTCAACTGTTGTACAGTTGAACGCTACTTTGCAGTGAATTCTATTTCTTTCAAACACTGGTTTAATGTGCACTTGCTCTATTTCAAGGATTTCTGCAGGGAACAACATCATTTCTAGACTATAGTCCTACATTTTGATGTCTTTGCAGTTGTTCTCTCACAATTCAGTCATATTCATTGTTATTTGCTATGAATTACTACTGGTTTCTTGCAGTGGGCTATAATTGGCTTTCTGCTCTACATATGGGACTTCACCACATGTAAAAACAACTTTATACACTCCTGTGTGAACTTGAGAGGCTATATAAATTTGTCTCTCAAATGTTTTACATTTTAATGCTACTTTTCAGTGAATTCTAGTTGTTTCAAAGTCGGTTTAATGTGCACTTTGCTCTATTTAAAGGGTTTTCTGCAGTGTACAAAGATCATTCTATACTACAGACTTATATTTTATTGTCTTTTCCACTTGTCTTCTCACTATTCTGTTCTATTCACTATTATTTGCTCTGAATTACTAGTGGTTCCTTGCAGTGTCCTATAATTGGCCTTCTGCTCTAATCATGCAACTTCCCCACATATACAATCAACTTTGTACACTCCTCCCTGAACTCGTGCAGCTATATACACTTGTCTCCCAACTGTTGTACAGTGGAATACTACTTTGCAGTGAATTCTTTTGGTTTCAAACACTGGTTTAATGTGCACTTCCTATATTTCAAGAATTTCGGCAGTATATAATATCCTTTCTGGACTATAGACTTGCATTTTGATGTCTTTTCCACTTCTTCCATCACAATTCTGTTCTATTCACTATTATTTGCTCTGAATTACTAGTGGTTCCTTGCAGGGTCCTATAATTGGTCTTCTCCTGTACTTTTGGGACTTCCCCACATGTACAAACAACTTTGTCCACTCTTCTCTGAACTTGAGAAACTATATACACTTGTCTCTCAACTGTTGTACAGTTGAATGCTACTTTGCAGTGAATTCTATTGCTTTCAAAGACTGGTTTAATGTCCACGTGCACTATTTCAAGGATTTCTGCATGGAACAACATCCTTTCTAGACTATAGACTTACATTTTGAAGTCTTTGCCAGTTGTTCTCTCACTATTCAGTCATATTCATTGTTATTTGCTCTGAATTACTACTGGTTTCTTGCAGTGGGCTATAATTGGCTTTCTGCTCTACATATGGGACTTCACCACATGTAAAAACAACTTTATACACTCCTCTGTGAACTTGAGAAGCTATATAAACTTGTCTCTCAAATGTTTTACAGTTTAATGCTGCTTTTCAGTGAATTCTAGTTGTTTCAAAGTCTGGTTTAATGTGCACTTTGCCCTATTTAAAGGGTTTTCTGCAGTGTACAAAGATCTTTCTATACTTCAGACTTACATTTTGATGGCTTTTGCACTTGTTCTATCACAATACTGTTATATTCATTGTTGTTTGCTCTGAATTACTAGTGGTTCCTTGCAGTGTCGTATAATTGGCCTTCTCTTGTACTTTTGGGAATTCCTCACATGTACAAACAACTTTGTACCCTCTTCTCTGAACTTTAGAAGCTATATACACTTTTCTCTCAACTGTTGTACAGCTCAATGCTACTTTGCAGTGAATTCTAGTGGTTTCAAAGACTGGTTTAATTTGCACTTGCTCTATTTCAAGAATTTCTGCAGGGTACAACATCCATTCTAGACTATAGACTTACATTTTGATGTCTTTTCCACTTGTTCTCTCACAATTCATTTATATTCATTGTTTTATTTTTTTTTTTAGGTTTGAACGTATAAGCTCTCTCTCTTTTTTTTTAATTTCTTTATTGATTCAGGTGTCACATATTTGTCCTCATCCCCCTATTCCCATCCCACACCCCCTTCCCACGGATGCCCCAACCCCCTCTTGAATTTAACCATTGGTTACGCTCATATGCATGCACACAAGTCCTTTGGTTTATCTCTCCCCCCTCCCCTCACCCTCCCCTACCTTCCCTCTCAGGCCCGATAGTCCGATCGATGCCTCCTTGTTTCTGGTTCTGTTCTTGTTCATCAGTCTATGTTGTTCATCATTTCCCCTAGATGAGCAAGATCATGTGTCACTAGAGATATACTTATAAGAACTGAATGTGAGACGAGCAATAATAGTTATGCTGACAGGCAAATGAATCAGTCTGTAGTGAGTTTCTTTCTGGACCAACAGTTCTTTTGAGACCCAATATCAATGTCCACCAGTTCCTTATGTGTACATGTCAGTACTGACCCCTCAGCTCTGGATGGTGGACAAATGGTGGTAATGCAGGTCCAACACCCTCTGTTTTGGTCTTGGCCGGACCCAGGGGCATGGCTTCACCCGGACTCAGGGGCACGTGGCCTCAACCGGGCCCAGGGGGCGCATGGCCTCACCTGGACCCAGGATCCAGCTTCACCCGGACACAGGGGTGCACGGCCTCACCCGGACCCGGGATCCAGCTCCACCTGGACCCAGGGGCACATGGCCTCACCCGGACCCAGGGGCACACGGCCTCACCCAGACCCAGGATCCAGCTTCACCCGGACACAGGGGCGCGTGGCCTCACCCGGACCCATGGTCGTGTGGCCTCACCCGGATCCAGGGGCGCATGGCCTCACACGGACCCAGGGGCATGCAGCCTCACCCGGACCCAGGGGTGCACGGCCTCACCCGGACCCGGGATCCAGCTTCACCTGGACCCAGGGCACATGGCCTCACCTGGACCCAGGGGCACACGGCCTCACCCAGACCCAGGATCCAGCTTCACCCGGACCCAGGGGCGCATGGCCTCACACAGACCCAGGGGCATGCAGCCTCACCCGGACCCAGGGGTGCACGGCCTCACCCGGACCCGGGATCCAGCTCCACCTGGACCCAGGGGCACATGGCCTCACCCGGACCCAGGGGCACACGGCCTCACCCAGACCCAGGATCCAGCTTCACCCGGACACAGGGGCGCGTGGCCTCACCCGGACCCATGGTCGTGTGGCCTCACCCGGATCCAGGGGCGCATGGCCTCACACGGACCCAGGGGCATGCAGCCTCACCCGGACCCAGGGGTGCACGGCCTCACCCGGACCCGGGATCCAGCTTCACCTGGACCCAGGGGCACATGGCCTCACCTGGACCCAGGGGCACACGGCCTCACCCAGACCCAGGATCCAGCTTCACCCGGACACAGGGGCGCGTGGCCTCACCCGGACCCAGGGGTGCGTGGCCTCTCCCAGACCCATGGTCGTGTGGCCTCACCCGGATCCAGGGGCGCACGGCCTCACCCAGACCCAGGGGTGTGAGGCCTCACCTAGACCCAGGGGTGTGTGACCACACCCAAGCCCAGGGGCATGCAGCCTCACCCGGACCCAGGATCCAGCCTCACCTGGACCCAGGGGCACGTGGCCTCACCCAGACCCAGGTGCGCAAGGCCTCACCCAGACCCGGGACCCAGCCTCTCCTGGATCCAGGGGCACACGGCCTCACCCGGGCCTGGGATACAGCTTCACCTGGACCCAGGGGCGCGTGGCCTCACCCGGACCCAGGGGCGCGTGGCCTCACCCGGACCCAGGGGCGCACGGCCTCACCCGGACCCAGGGGTGTGAGGCCTCACCTAGACCCAGGGATGTGTGACCACACCCGAGCCCAGGGGCACGCAGCCTCGCCTGGACCCGGGACCCAGCCTCTCCCGGACCCAGGGGCGCGTGGCCTCCCCCGGACCCAGGGGCATGTGGCCTCACCGGGACCCAGGGGCGTGTGGCCTCCCCCAGACCCAGGGGCGCGTGGCCTCACCCGGACCCAGGTGCGCGAGGCCTCACCAGGACCCAGGATCCAGCTTCACCCGGACCCAGGGGAGCATGGCCTCACCCGGACCCAGCGGCATACGGCCTCACCCAGACCCGGGATCCAGCTTCACCCGGACCCAGGGGCGCATGGCCTCACCCGGACCCAGGTGCGCATGGCCTCACCCAGACCCGGGATGCAGCTTCACCCGGACCCAGGGGCACATGGCCTCACCTGGACCCAGGGGCACACGGCCTCACCCAGACCCAGGATCCAGCTTCACCCGGACCCAGGGGCGCATGGCCTCACACAGACCCAGGGGCATGCAGCCTCACCCGGACCCAGGGGTGCACGGCCTCACCCGGACCCGGGATCCAGCTCCACCTGGACCCAGGGGCACATGGCCTCACCCGGACCCAGGGGCACACGGCCTCACCCAGACCCAGGATCCAGCTTCACCCGGACACAGGGGCGCGTGGCCTCACCCGGACCCATGGTCGTGTGGCCTCACCCGGATCCAGGGGCGCATGGCCTCACACGGACCCAGGGGCATGCAGCCTCACCCGGACCCAGGGGTGCACGGCCTCACCCGGACCCGGGATCCAGCTTCACCTGGACCCAGGGGCACATGGCCTCACCTGGACCCAGGGGCACACGGCCTCACCCAGACCCAGGATCCAGCTTCACCTGGACCCAGGGGTGCACGGCCTCACCCGGACCCGGGATCCAGCTCCACCTGGACCCAGGGGCACATGGCCTCACCCGGACCCAGGGGCACACGGCCTCACCCAGACCCAGGATCCAGCTTCACCCGGACACAGGGGCGCGTGGCCTCACCCGGACCCATGGTCGTGTGGCCTCACCCGGATCCAGGGGCGCATGGCCTCACACGGACCCAGGGGCATGCAGCCTCACCCGGACCCAGGGGTGCACGGCCTCACCCGGACCCTGGATCCAGCTTCACCTGGACCCAGGGGCACATGGCCTCACCTGGACCCAGGGGCACACGGCCTCACCCAGACCCAGGATCCAGCTTCACCCGGACACAGGGGCGCGTGGCCTCACCCGGACCCAGGGGTGCGTGGCCTCTCCCAGACCCATGGTCGTGTGGCCTCACCCGGATCCAGGGGCGCACGGCCTCACCCGGACCCAGGGGTGTGAGGCCTCACCTAGACCCAGGGGTGTGTGACCACACCCAAGCCCAGGGGCATGCAGCCTCACCCGGACCCAGGATCCAGCCTCACCTGGACCCAGGGGCGCGTTGGCCTCACCCAGACCCAGGTGCGCAAGGCCTCACCCGGACCCGGGACCCCCAGCCTCTCCTGGATCCAGGGGCACACGGCCTCACCCGGGCCTGGGATACAGCTTCACCTGGACCCAGGGGCGCGTGGCCTCACCCGGACCCAGGGGCGCGTGGCCTCACCCGGACCCAGGGGCGCACGGCCTCACCCGGACCCAGGGGTGTGAGGCCTCACCTAGACCCAGGGATGTGTGACCACACCCGAGCCCAGGGGCACGCAGCCTCACCAGGACCCAGGATCCAGCTTCACCCGGACCCAGGGGAGCATGGCCTCACACGGACCCAGCGGCATACGGCCTCACCCAGACCCGGGATCCAGCTTCACCCGGACCCAGGGGCGCATGGCCTCACCCGGACCCAGGTGCGCATGGCCTCATCCAGACCCGGGATGCAGCTTCACCCGGACCCAGAGGCACATGGCCTCACCTGGACCCAGGGGCACACGGCCTCACCCAGACCCAGGATCCAGCTTCACCCGGACCCAGGGGCGCATGGCCTCACACAGACCCAGGGGCATGCAGCCTCACCCGGACCCAGGGGTGCACGGCCTCACCCGGACCCGGGATCCAGCTCCACCTGGACCCAGGGGCACATGGCCTCACCCGGACCCAGGGGCACACGGCCTCACCCAGACCCAGGATCCAGCTTCACCCGGACACAGGGGCGCGTGGCCTCACCCGGACCCATGGTCGTGTGGCCTCACCCGGATCCAGGGGCGCATGGCCTCACACGGACCCAGGGGCATGCAGCCTCACCCGGACCCAGGGGTGCACGGCCTCACCCGGACCCGGGATCCAGCTTCACCTGTACCCAGGGGCACATGGCCTCACCTGGACCCAGGGGCACACGGCCTCACCCAGACCCAGGATCCAGCTTCACCCGGACACAGGGGCGCGTGGCCTCACCCGGACCCAGGGGTGCGTGGCCTCTCCCAGACCCATGGTCGTGTGGCCTCACCCGGATCCAGGGGCGCACGGCCTCACCTAGACCCAGGGGTGTGTGACCACACCCGAGCCCAGGGGCATGCAGCCTCACCCGGACCCAGGATCCAGCCTCACCTGGACCCAGGGGCGCGTGGCCTCACCCGGACCCAGGTGCGCAAGGCCTCACCCGGACCCGGGACCCAGCCTCTCCTGGATCCAGGGGCACACGGCCTCACCCGGGCCTGGGATACAGCTTCACCTGGACCCAGGGGCGCGTGGCCTCACCCGGACCCAGGGGCGCGTGGCCTCTCCCAGACCCAGGGTCGCGTGACCTCACCCGGACCCACGGGCGCGCGGCCTCACCCGGACCCGGGACCCAGCGGGGTTTCTTCTTCTTGATCCCAATTCCTGTTGGTCAATTCCCTCTCAGCAATTCCTTCGGCCATTTTCTCAAAGCACCAGGGCGGCTGCCACAGAACTTGTTGGGCTGCGGGCTCGGCGAAGCTCCGGTGTGCCCGGTGCGCGGTGGCGGGGGCTGTCCGGGGTCACTGTGTCGGCCTTTAGGTCTGCAGCGGTGGCCAGTCGCTGAACGTGCACACCTGGCCACTTCCGGGGCGTTGAGATTCTTGAAGGACTCGGAGGTCAGCAAGCATGGAGTCTCCCACCCCATGTCTCTCAGGGGCTCGTCTGTCCGTGCTTGGCAGCGAGTGGAGCAATCCCCTCAGCCGGAGACTGCCGGGGGAACTGCCCCGAGCACGTTCCAGGCTGCCATTGTGTCGCCTGAGCCGTAGTTCTTAAAGTGTGATCTTTGGGTCACCAGCATCAGCATCATCCCGCGTACCCCTCTCTTTTATTCTAGTTGTAGAGCATCTGCTCAGCCAGCCCTCCGGTAGTTCTGGATGGTGTCTGCTCTGCTCTCCTCTCATAGTCTCAAAATTGTTGTGGTAGGCAACAATAAGGCTTCCGCCCTATGCCTCCATCTTGGTCCTCCTTTGTATAGTTAAGTCTTGATTGTTGTTGGTGTCACTGGGAGGAATTGTCCTCCTGGCCAATTGCCCGTGAGGACCCTCTGTGTCTATAAAGGAAGAGTTGCTGTGCAGGAGACACGTTTATGGGCCGGATCTTGTTGCAGCAAGGCTTTGGCGCTCACTGAGTCTGCCTCTTGAATGTGTCCCTTATGTGAGTGGTTGAAATCTGCTGTCATCTCACACCGACCACTAGATGCCCTCATTTCTGGGTCTCCAATGGAGTGTATGTCAGCTACTGCCTGAGGCCACTCAGCAGGAATTACAGCAAAAACTGCAGTTTCCTCCTCCTGTCTAAGCGGCCCTGGAGCAGTCCGACTAGAACCGCAGTTCATCTGGTCAAGCTGCCACAGGGCAGGCCAACCACATGCAAAAGCCGCTGCTTGGAGCCCAGGTGGGCCTGCAAAACGTGCGGGGCGGGTCTGCAAAACGTGCGGGGCGGGTCCCAGGGCGGGGCGGGCCTCAGGGCAGGGCGGGGTCTCAGGGCAGGGCGGGGTCTCAGGGCGCCACCAGGCCATGGCATGGCGAACCGCAATGGCTGCAAGTCTGCTTTTTCTGCTCTCCACGTTTCTAAGCCCCCTCGTTCCGCACTCCAGCACAGCAAACACTGATTGCTGGGCGCACCTCCGCAAGGAAGTTACTCCCACTCTCCGACACGAAGGCCGAGAGTCCAGCCTCTCCCTGCAGGTGTCTGGGTCTCCCGCGAGTCCCCAGAAGCTGGATTTCAGGGTGATGGGGAGCTAATCTCCCCTAGGGTTGGAAAAAAAGCCGCACGTCCCTTCCCCCGCCACCAGTCCGACCCACGCGCCTCCGCACCTTATCCCTTCCGAGTTTGCTCTGTCCTCTTCCCTCTTAGCTGTAAATCCACCCTTCAGCCAGCTCTCCTGTGGTTCTGGGTGGCAGACGCTCTGTCCTCCAGTTGTATTTTTGAAATTGCTGTGCGCGGCGCAGTTTATTTGTTTAACTTTGCCGCCTTCTTGGTTCTCCTCTCTCAAAATGGCTAAAGGACTTGAAATCCTAAAAATCCTCCAAGTCGGTGTCGGCGGCCTCCGGGGCCCCGAGGATCTCACTGGGCAGCTCGGCCAGGTCGGTGACGCGGATGGGCCCGTCCTGCAGAAAGATGGTCTCTTCCTTCACCGAGAGCCACTGTGCCGAGTCCGCGGCCGCCGCCGCCGCCGCCGCCATAGCAGCTGCCGCGGACGCCCACGAGCTCATGGCCCCGGCTGAGGTGCTGACTGAGAGGAGCAGCCGCCCGGCCTGGGGAGACATGAGCAGGAGTCACCGCGCTCACCAGTCCATCTTTTAGTTGTACTTCCGAAACTGCCATGCGAGGCAACAGATCAGCCGTTCAACTCCGCCGCCTTCTTCCAGAGCCGTAGATTTTAAAGTGAGATCTTTGGCTCACCGGCATCAGCGTCATCCCGCGTCCCCCTCTCTTTTACTCTAGTTGTAGAGCATCTGTTCAGCCAGCCCTCCGGTAGTACTGGATGGTGTCCGTTCTGTTTTCTAGTGGTAGTTTCAAAATTGTTGTGGTAGGCAACAATCAGGCGTCTGCCCTATGCCGCCATCCTGGTCCTCTCTATATTCATTGTTAATGGCTCTGAATTACTACTGGTTTCTTGCAGTGTCCTATAACTGGCCTTCTCCTCTACTTATGGGACTTAACCACATTTACAAAGAACTTTATACACTCCTCTGTGAACTAGAGAAGCTATATAAACTTGTCTCTCAACTGTTTTACAGTTTAATGCTACCTTTCAGTGAATTCTAGTGGTTTCAAAGTCTGGTTTAATGTGCACTTTGCTCTACTTAAAGAGTTTTCTGCAGTGTACAAAGATCTTTCTATACTTCAGACTTACATTTTGATGGCTTTTGCACTTGTTCTATCACAATAATGTTATATTCATTGTTATTTGCTCTGAATTACTAGTGGTTCCTTGCAGTGTCCTATAATTGGCCTTCTCCTGTACTTTTGGGAATTCCTCACATGTACAAACAACTTTGTACACTCTTCTCTGAACTTAAGAAGCTATATACACTTTTCTCTCAACTGTTATACAGTTCAATGCTACTTTGCAGTGAATTCTAGTGGTTTCAAAGACTGGATTAATGTGCACTTGCTCTATTTCAAGAATTTCTGCAGGGTACAACATCCATTCTAGACTATAGACTTACATTTTGATGTCTTTTCCACTTGTTCTATCACAATTCATTTATATTCATTGTTAATGTCTCTGAATTACTACTAGTTTCTTGCAGTGTCCTAAAACTGTCCTTTTCCTCTACTTATGGGACTTAACAACATTTACAAAGAACTTTATAAACTACTCTGTGAACTAGAGAAGCTATATGAACTTGTCTCTCAACTTTTTTCCAGCTTAATGCTACTTTTCAGTGAATTCTAGTACTTTCAAAGACTGGTTTAATGTGCACTTGCTCTAGTTCAAGATTTCTGCAGTGTACAACATCCTTTCTAGACTATAGACTTACATTTTGATGTCTTTTCCACTTGTTCTCTCACAATTCAGTTTATTCATTGTTATTGGCTCTGAATTACTACTCGTTTCTTGCAGTGTCCTATAACTGGCTGTCTGCTCTATTTATGGGACTTAACCACATTTACAAACAACATTATAAACTACTCTGTGAACTAGAGAAGCTATATAAACTTGTCTCTCAACTTTTTTCCAGCTTAATGCTATTTTTCAGTGAATTCTAGTACTTTCAATACTGGTTTAATGTGCGCTTGCTCTAGTTCAAGATTTCTGCAGTGTACAACATCCTTTCTAGACTATAGACTTACATTTTGATGTCTTTTCCACTTGTCCTATCACAATTCTGTTCTTTTCACTATTATTTGCTCTGAATTACTAGTGGTTCCTTGCAGTGCCCTATAATTGGCCCTCTGCTCTACTTGTGGAACTTCACCAGATGTACAAAAAACTTTAAAAACTCTTCTCTAACTTGAGAAGCTATATACACTTGTCTCTCAACTATTGTAGAGTTGAATGCTACTTTTCAGTGAATTCTAGTGGTTTGAAAAACTGGCTTCATGTGCACTTGCTCTATTTCAATGATTACTGCAGGTTACAATATTTTTTCTATACTATAGCCTTACATTTTGATGTCTTTTCCACTTGTTCTGTCACAATTCAGTTATATTCATTGTTATTTGCTCTGAATTACTAGTGGTTCCTTGCAATGTCCTATAATTGATCTTCTGCTGTACTTTTGGGAAATCACCACATGTTCAAACAACTTTATACACTCCTTTGTGAACTAGAGAAGCTATATACACTTGTTTTTCAACTATTTTACAATTTAATGCTACTTTTCAGTGAATTCTAGTAGTTTCAAAGACTGGCTTCTTGTGCACTTGCTCTATTTCAAGGATTTCTGCAGGGAACAACATCCATTCTAGACTATAGACTTACATTTTGATGTCTTGTCCACTTGTTCTCTCACAATTCTCTTATATTGATTATTATTTCTTCTGAATTGCTACTTGTTTCTTGCAGTGTCCTATAATTTACCTTTTGCTCTACTGATGGTACCTCCACACATATACAAACAACTTTGTACACTCTTCTCTGAACTTGAGAAGCCATATATACTTGTCTCTCAACTGTGGTACAGTTTAATGCTACTTTGCAGTGAATTCTTTTGCTTTCAAAGACTGGTTTATTGTGCACTTCCTCTATTTCAAGGATTTATGCAGTGTATAGCATCCTTTCTAGACTATAGTCTTACGTTTTGATGTCACTTCCTCTTTTCTTCACAATTCTGTTATATTCATTATTATTTGATCTGAATTACTAGCGGTTGTTTGCAGTGTCCTATTATTGGCCTTCTGCTATAATAATGGGACTTCCCCACATGTACAAACAACTTTGTACACTCTTCTCTGAACTTGAGAAGCTATATACACTTTTCTCTCAACTGTTGTACAGTTGAATGCTACTTTGCAGTGAATTCTATTGCTTTCAAAGACTGGTATAATGTGCACTTGCTCTATTTCAAATATTTCTGCAGGGTACAACATCCATTCCACACTGTAGAGTTACATTTTGATGTCTTTTCCACTTGTTCTCTCACAGTTCAGTTATATTCATTGTTATTGGCTCTGAATTACTACTGGTTTCTTGCAGTGTCCTATAACTGTCCTTTTCCTCTACTTTTGGGACTTAACCACATTTACAAAGAACTTTATACACTCCTCTGTGAACTAGAGAAGCTATATAAACTTGTCTCTCAACTGTTTTACAGTTTAATGCTACCTTTCAGTGAATTCTAGTTGTTTCAAAGTCTGGTTTAATGTGCACTTTGCAATATTTAAAAGGTTTTCTGCAGTGTACAGCGATCTTTCTGTACTACAGACTTACATTCTGATGTCTTTTCCACTTGTTCTATCACAATTTTGTTATATTCATTGTTATTTGCTCTGAATTACTAGTGGTTCCTTGTAGTGTCCTATAATTGGCGTTCTGCTGTACTTTTGGGACTTCACCACATGTACAAACAACTTTATACACTCCTCTGTGAACTAGAGAAGCTATATACACTTGTTTCTCAACTGTTATATAGTTAATGGTACTTTTCCATGAATTCTAGTGTTTTCAAAGACTGGCTTCATGTGCACTTGCTCTATTTTATGGATTTCTGCAGTGTGACAAGATCTTTCTAGACTATAGATTTACATTTTAATGTCTATTCCACTTGTTCTATCACAATTTTGTTCTATTCACTATTATTTGCTCTGAATTACTAGTGGTTCCTTGCAGTGTCCCATAATTGGCCTTCTGCTCTAATCATTGGACCTTTTCACATATACAAACAACTTTGGCCACATTCTCTGAACTTGAGAAGCTTGTCTCTCAACTGTTGTACAGTTCAATGCTACTTTGCAGTGAATTCTATTGCTTTCAACGATTGGATTAAATGTGCACATGCTCTATTTCAAGGATTTCTGCAGTGTACAACATCCTTTCTAGACTATAGACTTACATTTTGATGCCTTTCCCACTTGTTCTATCACAATTCTATTCTATTCACTATTTTTCTTTATTTTCACTAGAAATTAATGCTTTATTTTTTTTAATTTCTTTATTGATTAAGGTATGACATATTTGTCCTCATCCCCCATTCCCCTCCCACACCCTTCCCCACACATGCCCCCAGCCCCCTGTTGTCCTTAACCGCTGGTTAAGCTCATATGTTTGCACACAAGTCCTTTGGTTGATCTCTTCCCTTTACCCCCACCCTTCCCTACCCTCCCTCTGAGGCCCGACAGTTTGATCCATGCCTCCTTCTTTCTGGGTCTGTTCTTGTTCATCAGTCTATGTTGTTCATTATTTACCCTAGATGAGTGAGATCATGTGCTATTAGAAATACACTTATAAGAACTGAAAATGAGAGCAGCAATAATGTTTATGGTGACAGGCAAATGAATCGGTCTGTAGTGAGTTTCTTTCTGGGTCAACAGTTCCTTTGAGACCCAATTTCAATGTCCAACAGTTCCTTATGTGTACATGTCAGCACTGACATTACAGTTCTGGATGGAGGACAAATGATGGTAATGCAGGTCTGACTCTCTCTGGTTTGGTCCTGGGCAACCTGCAGTGATGCACAGCTGCTAACTGCTAGTATGGGAAGGCCACATCAGCGTCTTCCATCTCTGGACTGCTTCTCTTCTGTCTTCATGGCTGGAGTAGTCCTGTCGATTCCTCTCTGTTGCTGGAATCCACATGGTCTGGGAGTTGTTTTCTGAAAATATACAAACATATTCTCGACCAAAAGTTAATAAAGGAATATTTTCTATAAATTTGACTTGGGATCCTATTTGATTTTTTGCCCAAATGATTTTTCCCCTGGCTTCTTTTGAAACCTTGTGTGTTGCTCATGGGTGTCTTGCTATAAACCTTACAATTAATATTCTAAAGTATTAATTTTCTAGATGTAACTATTCACTACTATTTTCTCTGAATTACTCGTGATCCTTGTAGTGTCCTATAATTGGCCTTCTCCTGTACTTTTGGGAATTCCTCACATGTACAAACAACTTTGTTCACTCTTCTCTGAACTTGAGAAGCTATATACACTTTTCTCTCATCTGTTGTACAGTTCAATGTTACTTTACACTGAATTCTATTGCTTTCAAAGACTGGTTTTATGTGCACTTGCTCTATTTCAAGAATTTCTGCAGGAATCAATAAAATATAATTAAAAAAATATTATTAACTCTCTATCCCTCTCTCTTCCTCTCTGTAAAAAATCAATAAAATATATTTAAAAAAATATATTTCTGCAGGGAACAACATCCATTCTAGACTATAGACTTACATTTTAATGTCTTTTCCGCTTGTTCTATCACAATTCTGTTCTATTTACTATTATTTGCTCTGAATTCCTAGTGGTTCCTTGCAGTGTCCTAAAATTGGCCTTCACCTGTACTTTTGGGAATTCCTCACATGTACAAACCACTTTGTGCACCATTCTCTGAACTTGAGAATCAATATACACTTGTCTCCCAACTGTTATACAGTTGAATGCTACTTTGTAGTGAATTCTATTGCTTTCAAAGACTGGTTTAATGTGCACTTGCTCTATTTCAAGAATTTCTCCAAGTAACAACATCAATTCCCGACTATAGACTTACATTTTGATGTCTTTTCCAGTTGTTCTCTCACAATTCAGTTATATTCATTGTTATTGGCTCTGAATTACTACTCGTTTCTTGCAGTGTCCTATAATTGGCTGTCTGCTCTATTTATGGGACTTAACCACATTTACAAACAACATTATAAACTACTCTGTGAACTAGAGAAGCTCTATAAACTTGTCTCTCAACTGTTGTACAGTTGAATGCTACTTTGCAGTGCATTCTATTGCTTTCAAAGACTGGTTTAATGTGCACTTGCTCTATTTCAAGGTTTTCCGCTTTGTGTAACATTCTTTCTGGACTATAGACTTACATTTTGATGTCTTTTCCACTTGTTCTCTCACAAATCTGTTATATTCATTATTATTTGCTCTGAATTGCTACTTGTTGCTTGCAGTGTCCTATAATTGGCCTTTTGCTCTACTGATGGGACTTCACCACATGTACAAACAACGTTATACACTCTTTTGTGAACTTGAGAATCTATATGCACTTGTCTATCAACTGTTTTACAGTTTAATGTTACTTTGAGTGGATTTTACTGGTTTCCAAAGGTGCTTAAATGTGCTCTTTGCTCTATTCTAGGATATCCCGCATTGAGTGAAACACTTTTATTACCGTATCCTAACATGGTGATCTCTTTTCCACTTACTCTCTCACTATTCTGTTCAATTCATTGATATTTTGCAGGTAGTTCCTAATCGTTCTTACAATGTCTTACAATTGGCTTTCTGCTATAGTTACCAGACATACCTGCATTGTACAAACACATTTCTACACTCTTCTCTGAAGTATACAAGCTATATACACTTGTCTCCCAAGTGTGATTTACACTTGAATGCTACTTTTCAGTGAATTCTACTGGTATCAAAGACTGCTTTAATGTGCACTTGCACTATTTCAAGGATTTCTGCAGTATACAATATCCTTTCCTGACTACAGACATACATTTTGAAGTCTTTTCCACTTGTTCTATCAAAATTCTGTTATATTCATTATTATTTGCTCTGAATTACCACTGGTTTCTTGCAATGTCCTATAATTGGCCTTCTGCTATACTTCTGGGACTTCACCACATGTCAAAAAAACTCTATACACTCTTCTGTGAACTTTAGAAGCTACATACACTTGTCCCTCAACTGTTTTAAAGTTTAATGCTACTTTTTCGGTGAATTATAGTGGTTTTTAAGTCCGGTTTAATGTGCACTGGCTGTATTTCAAGGATTTCTGCAGTGTCTAACATACTTTCTGTACTGTAGACTTACATTTTGATGACTTTCCCACGTCTTCTCTCACAATTCTGTTATATTCATTATTATTGGCTCTGATTTACTACTGGTTTCTTGCAGTGTCCTATAATTGGCCTTTTGTTCTACTTATGGGACTTCCCCCACATTTACAAACGTTATACACTCTTCTCTGAACTTGCGATGCTATATACATTTGTCTGTCAACTGTTTTACTGTTTAATGATACATTTCAGTGAATTCCAGTGGTTTCAAAGACTGATTTAATGTGCACTTCCTCTATTTCAAGGATATCTGCAGTGTACAAAAACCCTTCTATACTGTACATTACATTTTGATGTCTTTTCCACTTGTTCTCTCACAATTCTGTTCTATTCACTAGAAATACTAGAATAGAGCAAACAGCACATTTAAGCAGCTGTAGTACCACTAAAATTCAATACAAAGTAGCAACACACTATAAAACAGTGAAACAGGTAATAGACAATTGTATATAGCGTCTCAAATTCATAGAGGAGTGTATAACGTTGTTTGAACATGTGGTGACGTCTCATCAGTAGAGAAGAAGGCCAATTATAGGACATTTCAAGAA
>JAJQQW010000206.1:15000-17500 GCA_025583905.1 Ia io | reverse complement strand
GGGGGGGGGGGTTTTTGGGGGGGGGGGGGGGGGGGGGGGGGGGGGGGGGGGGGTATGGGGGGGGGGGGGGGGTGTGGGGGGAATTAAAAAGGGGGGGGGGGGGGGGGGGGGGGGGGGGGGGGGGGGGGGGGGGGGGGCCCGCTTAAAATAGGGGGGGGGGGGGGGGGGAGGGGGGGGGGGGGGGGGGGGGGGGGGGGGGGTTGGGGGGGGGGGGGGGGGGGGGGGGGGATTTGGGGGGGGGGGGGGGGGGGGGGCAAAAACAAGGGGGGGGGGATGGGGGGGGGGGGGGGGGGGGGGGGGGTTAAACAAAGGGGGGGGGGGTGGGGGGGGGGGGGGGGGGGGGGGGGGGGGGGGGGGGGGGGGGGGGGGGGGGGGGGGGGAGGGGGGGGGGGGGGGGGGGGGGGGGGGGGGGGGGGGGGGGGGGGGGGGGGGGGGGGAAAGAATTTAGGGGGGGGGGGGGGGGGGGGGGGGGGGGGGGGGGGGGGGGGGGGGGGGGGGGGGGGGGGGGGGGGGGGGGGGGGGGGGGGGGGGGGGGGGGGGGGGGGGGGGGGGGGGGGGGGGGGGGGGGGGGGGGGGGGGGGGGGGGGGGGGGGGGGGGGGGGGGGGGGGGGGGGGGGGGGGGGGGGGGGGGGGGGGGGGGGGGGGGGGGGGGGGGGGGGGGGGGGGGGGGGGGGGGGGGGGGGGGGGGGGGGGGGGGGGGGGGGGGGGGGTGGGGGGGGGGGGGGGGGGGGGGGGGGGGGGGGAGGGGGGGGGGGGGGGGGGGGGGGGGGGGGGGGGGGGGGGGGGGGGGGGGGGGGGGGGGGGGGGGGGGGGGGGGGGGGGGGGGGGGATGGGGGGGGGGGGGGGGGGGGGGGGGGGGGGGGGGGGGGGGGGGGGGGGGGGGGGGGGGGGGGGGGGGGGGGGGGGTTTGGGGGGGGGGGGGGGGGGGGGGGGGGGGGGGGGGGGGGGGGGGGGTGAAGGGGGGGGGGGGGGGGGGGGGGGGGGGGGGGGGGGGGGGGGGGGGGGGGGGGGGGGGGGGGGGGGGGGGGGGGGGGGGGGGGGGGGGGGGGGGGGGGGGGGGGGGGGGGGGGGGGGGGGGGGGGGGGGGGGGGGGGGGGGGGGGGGGGGGGGGGGGGGGGGGGGGGGGGGGGGGGGGGGGGGGGGGGGGGGGGGGGGCGGGGGGGGGGGGGGGGGGGGGGGGGGGGGGGGGGGGGGGGGGGGGGGGGGGGGGGGGGGGGGGGGGGGGGGGGGGGGGGGGGGGGGGGGGGGGGGGGGGGGGGGGGGGGGGGGGGGGGGGGGGGGGGGGGGGGGGGGGGGGGGGGGGGGGTGGGGGGGGGGGGGGGGGGGGGGGGGGGGGGGGGGGGGGGGGGGGGGGGGGGGGGGGGGGGGGGGGGGGGGGGGGGGGGGGGGGGGGGGGGGGGGGGGGGGGGGGGGGGGGGGGGGGGGGGGGGGGGGGGGGGGGGGGGGGGGGGGGGGGGGGGGGGGGTGGGGGGGGGGGGGGGGGGGGGGGGGGGGGGGGGGGGGGGGGGGGGGGGGGGGGGGGGGGGGGGGGGGGGGGGGGGGGGGGGGGGGGGGGGGGGGGGGGGGGGGGGGGGGGGGGGGGGGGGGGGGGGGGGGGGGGGGGGGGGGGGGGGGGGGGGGGGGGGGGGGGGGGGGGGGGGGGGGGGGGGGGGGGGGGGGGGGGGGGGGGGGGGGGGGGGGGGGGGGGGGGGGGGGGGGGGGGGGGGGGGGGGGGGGGGGGGGGGGGGGGGGGGGGGGGGGGGGGGGGGGGGGGGGGGGGGGGGGGGGGGGGGGGGGGGGGGGGGGGGGGGGGGGGGGGGGGGGGGGGGGGGGGGGGGGGGGGGGGGGGGGGGGGGGGGGGGGGGGGGGGGGGGGGGGGGGGGGGGGGGGGGGGGGGGGGGGGGGGGGGGGGGGGGGGGGGGGGGGGGGGGGGGGGGGGGGGGGGGGGGGGGGGGGGGGGGGGGGGGGGGGGGGGGGGGGGGGGGGGGGGGGGGGGGGGGGGGGGGGGGGGGGGGGGGGGGGGGGGGGGGGGGGGGGGGGGGGGGGGGGGGGGGGGGGGGGGGGGGGGGGGGGGGGGGGGGGGGGGGGGGGGGGGGGGGGGGGGGGGGGGGGGGGGGGGGGGGGGGGGGGGGGGGGGGGGGGGGGGGGGGGGGGGGGGGGGGGGGGGGGGGGGGGGGGGGGGGGGGGGGGGGGGGGGGGGGGGGGGGGGGGGGGGGGGGGGGGGGGGGGGGGGGGGGGGGGGGGGGGGGGGGGGGGGGGGGGGGGGGGGGGGGGGGGGGGGGGGGGGGGGGGGGGGGGGGGGGGGGGGGGGGGGGGGGGGGGGGGGGGGGGGGGGGGGGGGGGGGGGGGGGGGGGGGGGGGGGGGGGGGGGGGGGGGGGGGGGGGGGGGGGGGGGGGGGGGGGGGGGGGGGGGGGGGGGGGGGGGGGGGGGGGGGGGGGGGGGGGGGGGGGGGGGGGGGGGGGGGGGGGGGGGGGGGGGGGGGGGGGGGGGGGGGGGGGGGGGGGGGGGGGGGGGGGGGGG
>JAJQQW010000206.1:5000-10000 GCA_025583905.1 Ia io | reverse complement strand
GGGGGGGGGGGGGGGGGGGGGGGGGGGGGGGGGGGGGGGGGGGGGGGGGGGGGGGGGGGGGGGGGGGGGGGGGGGGGGGGGGGGGGGGGGGGGGGGGGGGGGGGGGGGGGGGGGGGGGGGGGGGGGGGGGGGGGGGGGGGGGGGGGGGGGGGGGGGGGGGGGGGGGGGGGGGGGGGGGGGGGGGGGGGGGGGGGGGGGGGGGGGGGGGGGGGGGGGGGGGGGGGGGGGGGGGGGGGGGGGGGGGGGGGGGGGGGGGGGGGGGGGGGGGGGGGGGGGGGGGGGGGGGGGGGGGGGGGGGGGGGGGGGGGGGGGGGGGGGGGGGGGGGGGGGGGGGGGGGGGGGGGGGGGGGGGGGGGGGGGGGGGGGGGGGGGGGGGGGGGGGGGGGGGGGGGGGGGGGGGGGGGGGGGGGGGGGGGGGGGGGGGGGGGGGGGGGGGGGGGGGGGGGGGGGGGGGGGGGGGGGGGGGGGGGGGGGGGGGGGGGGGGGGGGGGGGGGGGGGGGGGGGGGGGGGGGGGGGGGGGGGGGGGGGGGGGGGGGGGGGGGGGGGGGGGGGGGGGGGGGGGGGGGGGGGGGGGGGGGGGGGGGGGGGGGGGGGGGGGGGGGGGGGGGGGGGGGGGGGGGGGGGGGGGGGGGGGGGGGGGGGGGGGGGGGGGGGGGGGGGGGGGGGGGGGGGGGGGGGGGGGGGGGGGGGGGGGGGGGGGGGGGGGGGGGGGGGGGGGGGGGGGGGGGGGGGGGGGGGGGGGGGGGGGGGGGGGGGGGGGGGGGGGGGGGGGGGGGGGGGGGGGGGGGGGGGGGGGGGGGGGGGGGGGGGGGGGGGGGGGGGGGGGGGGGGGGGGGGGGGGGGGGGGGGGGGGGGGGGGGGGGGGGGGGGGGGGGGGGGGGGGGGGGGGGGGGGGGGGGGGGGGGGGGGGGGGGGGGGGGGGGGGGGGGGGGGGGGGGGGGGGGGGGGGGGGGGGGGGGGGGGGGGGGGGGGGGGGGGGGGGGGGGGGGGGGGGGGGGGGGGGGGGGGGGGGGGGGGGGGGGGGGGGGGGGGGGGGGGGGGGGGGGGGGGGGGGGGGGGGGGGGGGGGGGGGGGGGGGGGGGGGGGGGGGGGGGGGGGGGGGGGGGGGGGGGGGGGGGGGGGGGGGGGGGGGGGGGGGGGGGGGGGGGGGGGGGGGGGGGGGGGGGGGGGGGGGGGGGGGGGGGGGGGGGGGGGGGGGGGGGGGGGGGGGGGGGGGGGGGGGGGGGGGGGGGGGGGGGGGGGGGGGGGGGGGGGGGGGGGGGGGGGGGGGGGGGGGGGGGGGGGGGGGGGGGGGGGGGGGGGGGGGGGGGGGGGGGGGGGGGGGGGGGGGGGGGGGGGGGGGGGGGGGGGGGGGGGGGGGGGGGGGGGGGGGGGGGGGGGGGGGGGGGGGGGGGGGGGGGGGGGGGGGGGGGGGGGGGGGGGGGGGGGGGGGGGGGGGGGGGGGGGGGGGGGGGGGGGGGGGGGGGGGGGGGGGGGGGGGGGGGGGGGGGGGGGGGGGGGGGGGGGGGGGGGGGGGGGGGGGGGGGGGGGGGGGGGGGGGGGGGGGGGGGGGGGGGGGGGGGGGGGGGGGGGGGGGGGGGGGGGGGGGGGGGGGGGGGGGGGGGGGGGGGGGGGGGGGGGGGGGGGGGGGGGGGGGGGGGGGGGGGGGGGGGGGGGGGGGGGGGGGGGGGGGGGGGGGGGGGGGGGGGGGGGGGGGGGGGGGGGGGGGGGGGGGGGGGGGGGGGGGGGGGGGGGGGGGGGGGGGGGGGGGGGGGGGGGGGGGGGGGGGGGGGGGGGGGGGGGGGGGGGGGGGGGGGGGGGGGGGGGGGGGGGGGGGGGGGGGGGGGGGGGGGGGGGGGGGGGGGGGGGGGGGGGGGGGGGGGGGGGGGGGGGGGGGGGGGGGGGGGGGGGGGGGGGGGGGGGGGGGGGGGGGGGGGGGGGGGGGGGGGGGGGGGGGGGGGGGGGGGGGGGGGGGGGGGGGGGGGGGGGGGGGGGGGGGGGGGGGGGGGGGGGGGGGGGGGGGGGGGGGGGGGGGGGGGGGGGGGGGGGGGGGGGGGGGGGGGGGGGGGGGGGGGGGGGGGGGGGGGGGGGGGGGGGGGGGGGGGGGGGGGGGGGGGGGGGGGGGGGGGGGGGGGGGGGGGGGGGGGGGGGGGGGGGGGGGGGGGGGGGGGGGGGGGGGGGGGGGGGGGGGGGGGGGGGGGGGGGGGGGGGGGGGGGGGGGGGGGGGGGGGGGGGGGGGGGGGGGGGGGGGGGGGGGGGGGGGGGGGGGGGGGGGGGGGGGGGGGGGGGGGGGGGGGGGGGGGGGGGGGGGGGGGGGGGGGGGGGGGGGGGGGGGGGGGGGGGGGGGGGGGGGGGGGGGGGGGGGGGGGGGGGGGGGGGGGGGGGGGGGGGGGGGGGGGGGGGGGGGGGGGGGGGGGGGGGGGGGGGGGGGGGGGGGGGGGGGGGGGGGGGGGGGGGGGGGGGGGGGGGGGGGGGGGGGGGGGGGGGGGGGGGGGGGGGGGGGGGGGGGGGGGGGGGGGGGGGGGGGGGGGGGGGGGGGGGGGGGGGGGGGGGGGGGGGGGGGGGGGGGGGGGGGGGGGGGGGGGGGGGGGGGGGGGGGGGGGGGGGGGGGGGGGGGGGGGGGGGGGGGGGGGGGGGGGGGGGGGGGGGGGGGGGGGGGGGGGGGGGGGGGGGGGGGGGGGGGGGGGGGGGGGGGGGGGGGGGGGGGGGGGGGGGGGGGGGGGGGGGGGGGGGGGGGGGGGGGGGGGGGGGGGGGGGGGGGGGGGGGGGGGGGGGGGGGGGGGGGGGGGGGGGGGGGGGGGGGGGGGGGGGGGGGGGGGGGGGGGGGGGGGGGGGGGGGGGGGGGGGGGGGGGGGGGGGGGGGGGGGGGGGGGGGGGGGGGGGGGGGGGGGGGGGGGGGGGGGGGGGGGGGGGGGGGGGGGGGGGGGGGGGGGGGGGGGGGGGGGGGGGGGGGGGGGGGGGGGGGGGGGGGGGGGGGGGGGGGGGGGGGGGGGGGGGGGGGGGGGGGGGGGGGGGGGGGGGGGGGGGGGGGGGGGGGGGGGGGGGGGGGGGGGGGGGGGGGGGGGGGGGGGGGGGGGGGGGGGGGGGGGGGGGGGGGGGGGGGGGGGGGGGGGGGGGGGGGGGGGGGGGGGGGGGGGGGGGGGGGGGGGGGGGGGGGGGGGGGGGGGGGGGGGGGGGGGGGGGGGGGGGGGGGGGGGGGGGGGGGGGGGGGGGGGGGGGGGGGGGGGGGGGGGGGGGGGGGGGGGGGGGGGGGGGGGGGGGGGGGGGGGGGGGGGGGGGGGGGGGGGGGGGGGGGGGGGGGGGGGGGGGGGGGGGGGGGGGGGGGGGGGGGGGGGGGGGGGGGGGGGGGGGGGGGGGGGGGGGGGGGGGGGGGGGGGGGGGGGGGGGGGGGGGGGGGGGGGGGGGGGGGGGGGGGGGGGGGGGGGGGGGGGGGGGGGGGGGGGGGGGGGGGGGGGGGGGGGGGGGGGGGGGGGGGGGGGGGGGGGGGGGGGGGGGGGGGGGGGGGGGGGGGGGGGGGGGGGGGGGGGGGGGGGGGGGGGGGGGGGGGGGGGGGGGGGGGGGGGGGGGGGGGGGGGGGGGGGGGGGGGGGGGGGGGGGGGGGGGGGGGGGGGGGGGGGGGGGGGGGGGGGGGGGGGGGGGGGGGGGGGGGGGGGGGGGGGGGGGGGGGGGGGGGGGGGGGGGGGGGGGGGGGGGGGGGGGGGGGGGGGGGGGGGGGGGGGGGGGGGGGGGGGGGGGGGGGGGGGGTGGGGGGGGGGGGGGGGGGGGGGGGGGGGGGGGGGGGGGGGGGGGGGGGGGGGGGGGGGGGGGGGGGGGGGGGGGGGGGGGGGGTTTTTTTTGTTTTGTGTTTGGGGGGGGGTTTTGGGTTTGGGGTGTGTTTTGGGGGGGGGGGGGGGGGGTTTAGGTTTTTGTTTTTTTTTTTGGGTTAATGGGGGGGTTTTTTTGTTTGTAATATTTTAGGGTGTTTATATTTTTTGTTTTTTTTTTTGAGTGGTTGTTATTAATTTTGTGTGTGTGGGGGTTGAGTATTTGTTTTTTTTTTGATATATTTTATAAAAAATTTTTATAGTTATGTTAATTTTGTGTGTTTGAGTGGTGTTTTCGTTTTTGAGGGGTTTTGTTATTGATTTTTTTTATTTTTTAATTTTGGTTTTTTTTGTTTTATTAGTTTATTTTTTTTGGTGGCGGGATTGTTGTTTGGGGGGGGGATAATTTTTTTGTTGGGGGGGAGTGTGTTTTTATTTTTTGGGTTGATTGGGGGGGTTTGTTGGTGGGGGGGGTGGGTTGGTGGGGGTGGGTGGGGTGGGCAGGGTGGGGCTAGGGGGAGCCATATGTTGGGAGGGGGGGGGTGGGGGAGGTGGTGGGTGGAGGGGAGATGTTGGCTGGGGGGGAGGGGTGGGGGGGGGGAGGGGCGGGGGGAAGGGGGGGGGGGGGGGAGGAGGGGGGGGGATTGGGGGAAGAGGGGGGGGTAGGGGTGGGGTGGAAGGGAGGGGCTGGGGCGGTGGGGGGGGGGGCTGGGGGGTGGGGGGGTAGCGGGGGGTGGGCTTTGAGGTATTGGGTAGCGTGTGGTCATTCTATCTCTGGGGGGGGTGTGGGGGGGGCGAGTGAGAGTGTAAGGGGGGTTTACTTGGGGAAAAAGGGGTATAGGGGGTGGGGGGTGGTTGTCCTTTTTGTTAATAGGGGGTTATACATTGAGGGGGGGGTAAAAGAGAAGAATGGAAAAAGAGGAGGAAATCTTGTGGAGAGGGGGGGGTAGGCTGATGACAAAACAGAGGGTCCGAGCTAACCTGTATTTTTCTGGGGGGATGGGACTGGGATTTTGTAGATCGGGACGGTAGGAGGGGGGAGAGTTGGGGGGTACGAGGGGTTGGACGAGGTGGACAGCGCTGGTTGGATGCTCTAAGGAGGAAACTCAACTTGGGGGTTTTTTTTGTGGGGGGAGGGGTTTTGTGGGTACGACGGGATTCTTCTTGGGGTAGGATGGTTGGTTATAGGGGGGGGGAGGGGGGGGGGGGGGGTAGTG